>UYWX01020474.1:7429-54600 GCA_900622495.1 Hydatigera taeniaeformis | reverse complement strand
ACCGATAGTCAGGCCAAATATTGCAACGATCAAAAGCAACCAGAAACATTTGATCAAAACGTTCACATTTAGTCTAACCAATGTCCATAAATGATACGCTGTAAATGACGACCAGTTTTTTTTTCTGCCAAATATACAGCCCTAGCAGTTTTGGCGATGGGCTATATCAGAGGCCTTAAGTTTTCTGTGTATGATTAAACTATTTCCGACATGCTACTCTAAAACTATTTATGGGTTACTTTAGAATTCCACGTGACCTTGTACACATGGACTGACCTTCGAACCAAACCAAGGTTTAATCCCTCCTTCGCCACCTAGAATCCATACCAAATTTAATGCCTTCTTCTATCCGGTGGTAAGTCTCGAGGCGTTACACTGGTGACAGCATAAAGCAAACCCGATTATTTTAATTACTTCTGCGTTGATGTTCACCAATTTTGACCTCTGTTTACTGTCTTGAGTCAGAGCTTATATTCTGGTAGGGAGAAACCCCACATCTTTCCCAACACAAAGATTGTGAATGCTGCCTGCGTTTTGCTACACCTTGCCCTTCTATTTGACGGACCATCTATTAGCAGCTGAAGCGACATCGGCGTGGGTCATCTGGAAGGCATATGCATTGGAGTTCGCCTTACCACACGCGTGTATAGGTGTCGGAGATGACAAAGCTGTGGATTCGCTTGCATAGGGGTGTGTGGTTGATCTAGTCTTCCCTGTTAAACATTTATTTTAGACCAGTGTATCAGTGTTTAGTCCTGGAACTAATTAATGATCAACAGGAAATCCTCCCGAAATGGGCAGGTCCATGTACGCGTAGGTAGACTTTCGAGTTGAGCCAGAGCAAAATCCTTTTTTAACCTCATAGTGTGTACCATCCAGTTTGCTCTAATTCTATCTCTTACCTAGAAAGAAGTCACATCGGTCTGCAACCTTAATTTTAATATTGAAGCTAGGGAAAACAGGAGAGACCCCAGTGATTCCGACAAATACACTTCCGTTGTGTTTACAATGGCAACACAATAATTTGCGTTTAATTCTTGTGTGGAAAACATTATTTTAAAACCATGTTAAGATCCAAATTTATCGGATAAAATTGTCGTAACATATACATAGGTTTTTAAATGTATCAGTATTGTCACCAAAGGTCACTGTCAGATCCTGACTGTACATTATAAAGGTCGCGAGCTGGCTGCAGATAAGCTTTGTTAGTCGCAGTTGCTTTCGAGTCGTTGAAGGCACCTAGTTACCACATTTTGATCTATACAAATGCATATTTCTGAATAAAACTCTTGGTTGGCATATCCTCCCGGTATCCCTCACAAAATTGTAGCTCGTATCGCTTAACTGTTAGCTATTATATTTTCTGGTTAACTTGCGTTGAATTTGATGCTGTTTCGTTTATTTTCTTGCAAAAGTTGGTAACCATCTGATACTTGTTCGTCTTTTTAAACGTTGCAGGCTGTTCTGTTAGCTTGATCGAGTTCGTTCTACAGTTAGTCACAGACTACTGATATCTATCCTTCTAATTTTTTTCTGGAGTTCGCACTTTGCGAATATAGATTTATGTTCGTTTAAATGTTGTGCCTCAGCGCAAATGTTTTAGGGACCAAATTAAGATGCAAAGGCCCCCATCTTTCGTCTTGCTCGACCCGGATGTGAGTGTTGAATTATTCCAATAATTTTTTATGTTAGAGTCAATCTTCTTCCTCAGGTATGCTATTAATTTGTCTTTTTCGGATTTGAGTTACAATTGCGCACCTCTCTACCTGGAACTTGCCTATAATTTTCTAGAACATGACGATATTGTGGAAATTTCCTATAATGGGTCAAAGGAGTCGAGTTATTCTTCAGAAGAAGTAGTTATTGATGTGCCCCTGATTTTTGATAAAAGCCATGTCAAAGTCGATTCGAAAGTCGAGTCTCCAGCTCCGTAAGCCTTCTTATTGGCTTTTTTGCACATTTTCAACTCTATTACTTGCTTCTTTTGGATATGGGATGTGTAGAACCAGTCAAGTGTGTGGAACTAAAAGTCGGGCTTTTGTGAGTTTTGGAAAATCATGTGGAAGAAAGAATTTGTTTCGTTTCAACTTATTTTGTTACTATTTTGGTCTTTTTTGCACGAATATTTCAAAAATTTTAATGAATAATGCCAACTTTCATTTTTAGCCTCGAAGATATTACAAATATATCTTCACAGGATCAGGGTTTGTGTTCAACGTCGAATGATGGTATTGCTACTAATTAAGAATGGTTCCTTTTCCTCTAGAATGCGTAGATGTTGTAGAGCCTTTGTGTAGTCGGTCAGTGGAAATTCGAAATTCCTCCAATAAGTCAAGTCTTTCGTCAGAAGAATTAGCTGTTGATAAACCACAGATTTCTGGCAGATGTAACTTGGATTCCCATTCAGGAACTGAAGAACCCTCTCGGTGGGTTTTTTAAAGTCTTGACAAAATGTTCTTGAGAGTAAATGAGGTTGTTTAACCTTTTGACAAGTGCTTATAAAAGGTCGTTTTATGCATTCACTTTACCTGAATGTATTATTTGGTGATTCCTTAGGCCAGAAGATGATGTTCAGATGGTATCATTAAAAACCATTTCCAAGATTGAACCAGAAGTTCATCATGCCGAGCCTTTAACAACGGTGAATGGAGAAAATACTACGGTGGATGGTATAGCGAATGGAGACGATGGGGAACCCGCTAACAGTAATAGCACCAGACGAAGCGACAGTCCAGTTGCCAATCTCTTTCTTCGCATTGTTGATTTGATCGAAAAAATCAATGAAATTACTGGTCGCATTGGTAAGCTAGGACAATGCCTCATTGTTTCTCTTGTCTTAAAGTATTCTTGGCGTTCTTGTACTTTATGGATTAATGTTCAACTGGATTATTTTAAATTACAATGGAGATCTGAAACGAGTGATTATATAACTGACTGAACAACTGCAATTTATATGCATTTCGACATTGATGGAAAGTTTTGTAGTAGTCTGAATTATCGAATCCAACCAATGCGCATCTTATTTGCAACATTTTCGGGTTTGCCGCCCGTTCTCATCACCTTTCGAGTTACCACTAGATAGTATGGCCATATTGCAGGCTATTTGGAGGAGCCTAATGAGCCGATTCTATCGATAAATCGGGCACTTTGCAGGTCGAAACGGCGATGACTGCAATCATCATCATGCTGGAAAAGCGCAATTGCGATTTCACCGTTCTGTTGCTGCATGTTTACTTTCATATGGTGGAGATTTTCTTATTCACACTACATGCGAAGTTCTCCATATATTTTAACCAATACTTAGGGGGTCAAAAACTTCATCGTTTAGTTTCCATATACCTCAGGTTGATCTGTGATCGTTTAGAGCCCTTTTCTAAAGGACTTCGACAATGTTACTGTGTACAATGCAACCGTTTATCTGTGTATCGAGGTTCTCTTTGTATTAAGCCCAGTTCACTGCATGTTTTTATAGGCATTTAGTTGTATCATGTCAACATGTCCACTTCTGTGATCGCAAACAAATTCGCACGCCTAATTTCGGGTTTCCCACGCATAGGGCAGTTGGGGCTTCACACAGGCAGCATGAGCTCCATAAGACAATGCCTGGTTTAGGACTTTGAAGAAGCTTCCAATTTTATTCAAATCAACTTTCTACCCACAACGTGTAAAGCCCTTTTTTAAAAGTGGGAACATTCAGTGTGTACTCATGTTTCCTTTCATTTCGTAAGTGGCCTTTGTCGATTCTTCCATAGCTTTGTCTTCTGCCATAGACGAAGTCCGTCATTTAAAGGTAGATATTGATGATCTGATGAAGGACTTGGGCGGGACAGTCCGAACATAGTCGATTCTGAGTACTTGGTGTATTCGTTTTTGAAGTTCGTACAGGTTGAGCACAAAGTGATCATTAACCAAACTTCGTTAATAAGGCTTTAAGTGCTTGATAGGACACTGACAGTGGATAACTGATGCTTTTACCATAGTTCATGCTTTGTGTATTTGGAGCTAATTTTCATCACAGTTGTTCATGTTCTTGGAGTACCATCTTTAACATTGTTTTCATATTGCCCACATTTAAGGGCCACATATGACCGTTAACGCCTTCATACACCTTGTCTTAGCTAGTCTTTGGGCTTTCTTTATGGTCGTCAGTTCACTCTTCATAATCTTTAGTAGATAATGTCTCTCATTGCTCAAATAAACTTCGTCCCATGCGTTTCTCCTGTAATTATAAATGGAGAAATCAACTTTCGTGCCGCCTTGACCTAATTCGTTGTAGCCTATAATCCAAATAGGGTTTTTTTCGGTTAATTAAGCTTTTGTTTTTGGTGAATTAATCCGACTGGTGTGTAGATCAACCGCTTGTTTGTCTTTTTCTACCCCTCCGAATCGTTGAAGACTGACTATGAGGTAGTAAAGACTTTCTTATCTTTTTGTAGATAACACATCAAAACTCATTGCCTTATGTGTGCTCATCGCGGCAGGTAGGGATCATCCTTTTGAAGGGCTCAACATTATTTCTGTTTAGTCTTGATCCCAACCACAACTATTTGTCTGGTAAGTTAGCATTTACCAAGTGACTTCATGATCACTTTCACTAACTGCATAATAACGGTCTGTTTGCCATAGGAGAGGTTACTTTGTTTATGTACGGCCATTCAAGCAAACGAATAACTAAGGTGCTTTGGACTTCTCAGTGCGACTTCCGGCTTCATCAATTTGAGATTTGCATGAAATTTAGTGGAGCCCTTTTAAAAGTTTACTTAAAACCAATGGAAAATTTCAACCCCATATAGTTGTTATCTGTTATTTTGTCCTCAATTAAATCGCCTTAGACCATTGGAGGTTTGCTGCAAATGGAAATGGACGGAAATTTCTGGTTCTAAACAATGTGTTAATCCTAGTATTGTAATCGCCTTATGCAGCCTCAGGGCACGAGCAAAAGGTTTTTGTTCGAATGCTAGTGGTAGGGAAATGGCTTATAAGTGTTAGGCGACGCGTGCTTGTCTATGCGTCTTGCAACGTTTCGGATTTCTGTTCCTTCGCGTTATGTAGGGAAAGTCGAAATTTCATCCCCACTTTTCTCGTGGTGTTGTCATCCCTCATGTCGTCTATTTTTTATATCCTTGGAATGCTCTTTGTTTATTATTGAGAATAACGATCTTTGACACTACAGTTTTCTTGTGATTGGTGCGCAGTGGAGGAGGATTTGCGATTCTCTATATTTGGGACACAAATCACCATTTAGTGTCGTATCTGGACTGCTCCTATGCACAGGAGGTATAAAATGCAATCTCACAACTCTTAAAATCAGTGTTCAAATTAAATAGATGCTTAAGTCATACGTAAAGAAACATTAACCATTTCAAGAAGTACTTGCGCCAATTGTATGTATGCTGGCCTTGTTGCAATATATGGCTAACCATTTAAGTTGCTCACGGACGTAATCTATGCACGCAAGCATCTTCAACATTCCTCTAATATCGAATGTTTGCGTAACCAACCCTTAGTCACTTCATCATTTCCCAAAACTTTACTTAGGATTTTCCTTCATCCTTGATAAACTTTTCCTGTTGCCACTTTTCACTGTTTGGGATTCCCATTCGGTAATGAGATAAAACCTAGGGTATGCGAGAGCAAAGGCTTGTCTACCGATTTTCACAGTTCTTTGATTATTGGACATTGCGTTGTCATTTGCCCTTCAATTCGTCGTTCCCACTTTCAAGAAAGCGCTTTGCCCCCATCTTGTTAGCCCTCTATATTTAGTAGCGCACGAATTCCACAGCAGTCACTACTTTCCTAGTGGTTACTTTTCCGGTCTTCAGTCAAGGCAAAAGGCCTTGTCGATCAATGGTTGTGTGGGCACGAATGCACGTGCTCTCCCAACTCCCCATTCATGCAACTTTATCCGCCTTTTTCCTCTTTTCAAGGTCTCGCATCGAGTTTATTCATGCTCAATTCATGCAGTTAACTTTACTAAACCTGTACGTAATTTAATCAAATCCAACTTCCTTCCTTTAGTCACTACACTATGTCCAAATTACCCCCACACGACACTGAGATTACCACTTTCTCTGGACGTTATGCGGCCACCCAACTCTCTGTTTTGTAACCTTAACACATCCTATCTTCTATCAAGGAGAGGATCCGCACCAAATTTAACACTTCCCATCTCCTGCGAAGCCCTCTTTTTATGCATTTCGCCAGTTTATTGTCGGTGCCATAAAGTGTAACGAGCACTGTACCGTGTTTGTTGATCATGTTTCCGTCAATTTACTCAAACTTTTCGCCAAATTTACTCAGCTTTTCATGGAAGAGCGCATAACTCCCTTCAGCAGCCAAAACTGTCCGACAGTTGCACTCGATCCTCCATTTCCCACCATTACGAGTCTGCAGCACCTTCTTTTATTCTTTGTGTAAGAATGAGAAGTGACCTTTTCAGTGCTCTACAGATTACGTGAAAAGGGTGGTGCAAACCGATGCGGTTGAGTTATGCTCTGCTCAATCCCAAATGCTCTTTTGTTTGAGTGAATTCCCTTTATTTGAGTTGAGCATTGTTTTGCCTGCTGCAACTCATCTCATTAATCTCATTTGATTTCAAAACTTTGACTAATTTTCTTTATGGTTTAAACTGTATTTTACCCATATTCTCCCCCTTAATCGGAAGAATTAGGTGACGTGAATGTAGTGTGGCAATGTTTTGTTCATTTTGTTGCTGTGATGGTTGGGGAATTGACAGCGAGTAGCATTTACGGAAACTGTTTAGAGGGACAGCGCGATCAACCTTGTTAAATAGTTTACCACTTAATTATTTGAGTATATTCACTGCGGTTTCCATTTGGTACCAAGTATATTGCTTCCAAGCCGAAAAATTGGATTTTTCTTGGCAAAAAAATTGCTACGAATTGGTCTGACCAAAGTGCGTTTCTTTCTGCAGCTGCGTAACAGTTCCTGGCGTTGGCTCTAAGAGTCAGGTTGAAAGGCATTTTTTCTCTAATTACCTCTCATTTGTACTTTTAGGCTCACCAGAAGCGCATTAAAGGATAGAACTTATTATTTTGTAATATATTACCGTGTATATCTTTCGGGGTCATAATTTGATCCTGTGGTTCAAGTCGACGGTTTCAAAGGTGTTACATTTCTGTTTCATTGGGGTGCGCTGCATCAGCCATGGGACTCGAACGATTTCTCATGTTTTTAGCTCATGGTACTCAACAATTTTTTACGCTATCAAAACCGATCCATCTACCCCATAAGCACAGTTAATCTCTTGTGTTTAAGTAGAACTAGATTGTGCAGCAATATTAGCTGGGTCGAGAAAGCGCACCACCATGGACAGTTGCCTCGTAAAGTTTGCATACAAGATACCATTTGAAGTGCATCTATAGAATAAGAGGTTATTCGGTAACAAATTGTTGAAAAAAGGTGGGCCTATTTAACCGCAGACTGATATTTTAGTGGATTTGGTTGCACGTTCTCATGTTATATTGACAGCTTATCGCCTAGAACACTTAACCTTTACAACAACGCATATTTCGTGTTGTCACTTCTGTTTGGGAGAAGTTTTTCCTTCAATGTTTTAAGCATTGGAGGATATGGCTTGCAACACTATCTTCACCTTAAATCAAAGTGTATCCTGTGACGACATTCCACCGAGTATCCTCTTCAGTTGCTAATTTAGACGCCTTATTTTTGCTCAAAATGTTTTGGTGCTTTTGTGTTGTTCTTCGTCGGCAGTCTCCTCATAACGTACCTACTAGCTTTAGTGTGCTATTCTTTATGCTAGAAGTCCAAGGGCTTCTCTCAACCCTACGCCTTTCTTAGTCATTAAGCTTGTGTATTATTTTTTTTCATAGTTGCCTACTTCAAAATCATCGGCAAAAACAGGTGCGCAATCCCATTATGTTGGCATTCTCCTACTCTACGCTAGCCTCCTCTAACAGATTAGATTCTTGACAGACCTCGCTCCTCCCCGCGAAGTCGATCTCGACGGGTCATCTGAGCTGACAAGGTGCAGGTCAATGTTAAATTGGCGACAGGAGAAAATCGAACAACTGGAAACCAGTGAGTCAACTTATGAATATCTCTATCCATCAGTACTACTTAGGCCATTTCGAATTCTTTCAATAGTTGCTTTACTGGTAGTTTCTGATTTGGCTTAGATGAAAATAGTTTCAGAAGATCTTTTGCTTTTATAATATCGCATGTTTGTTTCACTTTCTAATTCAATTTTCTATACCGTCTATGATCACGTGATACTCCTCTATTTCCTTTGCGCAAAAACATTCTACCTCTTATTTTAGAACTGGAAATGGTTAAATCTTCATTAAAGGAATTAGAGAAATTATATAGTGAATGTGGGCGATCGCTTTCTGAATGTCAAGAAAAGCATGCAAAGTGTGGGGCTTGTAAGCTTGCTTTCGTCACTCAACTACATGCTGATTCCCTTCGTGCATTGCATAAAAGAAATTAAATGTTATCTTTCTTCAGCGCTGAAAGAAACTAGAAAACAACTGAAGAATCGGGATGAGCTTTATGAGAGCTGTCGAAACAAGCTCCTTGAACTACAGGAAAAGATTATAGATCGCCAGCAGGGTCTGTTTCAACTTCTGTTTTTATTACACAGCTTTTGAGGAGAGTCAAAAACACAACAACTGTCGAGATCGCGTCAATTATTAATCCATGCTGACTAATTGTCTTGCCAACTTTATGAAGAGGCGTTTTCCTCATGTGCAAAATATGGTTTTGAACGAACTAGACTACTTTTCCCAGTCAATTTTAACAGTACAAATCAAATAGGTGCTTGTCACAGCTGACGCCATTTAAGATGCTGATTTTTATTAGTCACACTTTTGGATTATATACCTGCTATTGATGACGCTCTGCGAATTTTTGCTTTATCGTTGATATTCAATGCTTTATGTTTCTCGCTGTGCGTCAAGTATGGGCTTCGGAAGCCTTCGATGCTTTGTCATCACCATTAGCATTGATCTTTGCTTAGTTGCGTAAGTGGCCCAAAAGATGAGTGCCAAATATTGGTATTGTGGTAAGTTATTTTCGGAAAAACATGTTGACCCCTCACAAACCTACTGCTTCCAATACTTTCATTTCAAAGTTTTGCGATATCCTGAAATATGACCTTCGGGCTTCTTATTTGTCCAAAGGACTGTGCTCAACAGAGATCAAGCACAAATGATAATGTGGCGTTTTAAAGACTAAAAATTAGCTAGCGGGATTGTTCAACGATTTCATGGTCAGTCGGCCAGACTATATTATTAATTTTGCCCTTCGCAATTTGCTTTTGGTTATTGGCGGTTTCGATGGTGACTCTCCACAGGTTGGTTGCTTTGGGCTCCAAAATATTCAAGGCTATTTCTCACTTACTTTATTCAACTCTAATCTGTTTTAAACAAGAATTCAATAGGCTCAGCAACTTCGTTTCAAAGCCTCTAATGAACGAAATCGAATTCTTCCTGGGTCTTACCTTTGCACTACTGGCGAGTGAGACAAACTTACCATTAATGTGTGAGATTTTGTCAGTCATCCTGTTTTACAGGTGGAGATACACACATTTGGCAGAGTATTAGATGCCGCCAATGGTAGAAGAACTATAGGATTCCTACCACTCTCAGTACCGGGCCTTTTTAATAGCCACTGAGCTGAACGCGGAAAATTTGCTGGGTCCTCTCACAACCATAGCCTATTGGTTCTAACCTTGTACATATTGTCATCCGCCTTAAACTAATCTGTCTGATTATTTTGTAGACGAGTCTCCGGACTGTCGTCCGTTTTATCAAAAGGCATTTGACAAAATTTTTGGTTATCACACGGGCCGCAAGATTCGCGAGCGTCGTAGCAAATGGAGGAATTGAAATTGGTTACATAAAGCCGGTTTCTCGTTCGCTTAAATTGCATACGCTTATTTGTGATGAACACATCCACTGACAACATACGCGATCTTCATTTTGTTAGCTTAATTCTCATTGATCAACCACCACCGACAGACATTCTCAAACGTGCCATTTCGTGTTTCTTTGCGTTTTTAACTCATTTTTTATCCTTCTAAACAGTACACTTCCATGCTTATATACTAACACCCCCATACAATGTTGTTCTGAATCTGAATTTCCCTATATTCGCAGGTCAAATTTCGTTCATCGCTATGTAAATTTCATCTGTATCATCTCAATCCGCAAGTGGTTGCATTTCTTGAATGGGCGTTTCAGCCGTACCGCAAGGGTAAAAACTTCTAAAAGTTGGTCATGGACAGTGTAGACGGCATTCTGGGTGAACTATGTGGTAGGTGGCTGCATCTTTCCACTGCATTAGTAGCTATGCTTAAAGGTTCCATCGATGAGTCACCGTGAATAAGTTAGTAAAGTAGTACGAGTAGTGGTGCACTGGTTGCCAGCTTGAGGTAGGTACACACCAGGCGTTTTTTTTTGCTGTTGCCAAGCGAGTTGCGAGTCAAAAAACGACGATGTGAGACGTTCAAAGCCCATCAATTTGCTGATGAATCTTTCACATAGGTATGCTCTGGTACCGCAACATTCTCAGCGATTTTGAAGTCTTTGTATGCGAGAGACAAGGAGAACGTCTTAAGAGACTACAGGGAGGACAGGAAGGTACCGCAACTCACTAGCCCGCAGCAACGCAGATGGCCCTAGGATTGGAGGAATTGGCAGGAGTTCACAATTTAACCGTAAAATAGTTGAACGTGCTCACAACCAGCCACTGAAAATGAGATGAAGCTTTTCTAATCACCACACTCATTCCGGGTTAAACTTCAGGGCAGAGTAAAGAGAAACATAATACCAAAAAGTTTGGAAGAGGGGAGCTATTAAGATGCTTGGATTAAATTTTCAACTATCAAATGACATAAAGGCATAATTTAAAAATAAAATTTTTAACTAAAAATTTTTCACGCCAAGTTTTTTATTGTATTTTGCGTAAAAACAGCACCAGAGACTTTGTTTCTAGCTTTATGTCTCAAGGCAAAATGTTTTGTAAAGCAGCATATATCAGCAAATGATAGCGATGATGTTATGCACTGTCATTTGATTGGCTGGTGACGCAATAAAGCTCTTGAGAGGCGTCTCTACCATTTAGAGTTTATTGGTGGCGTTTCTCAATGGATCCTCGCATTCCAATAAACCAGCAAAATCCGCCACCTATATTGAACAACCCGCAACCGAGCTATATGCATCCTCAAATGAACAAATTTGGAGCCAATGGACATGCTTCCTATATGCAGCAGCCTATGAGACCCCCTAATTTTCAGACTTCCCCACGAATGGGGCGGAATGTTGCAACTGTTGGTCCATTACCAGGGAAGTTGCATCAGTTGGTAAGTTTTATTTTTAATCTTTCATGTTTCAGGAGGGAGTCAGCGAGTACCCCACCGATAGTGTGATGCCGATGCACAATCAGGTTATGGGACCCGGTATTAACGGTCCTGGAGACTCACTTCCCGGTAGCTATCAGCGAGGGCCGCCTATGTATCAGCATCCAACAGCGTCGATGATGTTGCCTGGTCCCAACGTGCGTGCGTCTCACTTACCTCAACAACAGTCCGTATACAATCAGATGCCTGGTCAACTGCCCGTTGATATGCTGCAACAGCAAAGTAAGTCCATTGCAAACACCACTTTAGCTTCTGTTGCTTTAGTGCTTCCCAGTGGTTTCTACATGTGCGCCTTTTTCTTTCATGGCTTGGATTTGTTGTTGTGCTATGTTTCTTTGTTTATTACTCGTTGACTTTAATTTAATGTATTTACCCTTTTCTGGTACAAGTGATGTCTTTATGAATGATTATAGTATGAAAGTAGTCAATTACTGTCCCAATCGTCACCTTTTTTTAAGCCACCACCATAGATATGGGCATCTATCAGTGTTTTCTTGTATCTTTAACACAGGATTCCAAGCCCCAATGCAGCCGTCCACGCCCTCGCGTTTTCCAGGCGTATCGCCACCTGCTCAGCATGCGGCAGAGGGCGGGATAATGGGTCCTGTGCCAACACCAGACGCAGCTGCAATGCCACCAGTAGGTCATCCATCACCTTATGACGGTGGATTTGGTGTTAAGTCTGTACCCGGCGCTGCCGGAATCCTAAGAACCCTACCTCTTCCAATGCCACCACAACAACCTTTTGCTCCCCAACAGCCTCCCATTTCTTCGCCTGTGCCCATGCCCCAACATCAGCAGTCCCAACCAAATCCTGTAATGCCTATGCGGAGCATGGAAGGTGAGTTGAATTTTCAGTGTTGAATTGAATTTTCACCTCAGAAGTCGAGTTAATTAAGTATTTTGTATTTTTTCCCACAGACATCTTCGTAAAATTGACTCACCTATTGTGATAATCCGGACTCAGCATATTATTTTGGCACTTTTACGACTCTTAATTGTCTGTCTGTTTCTTTGCGCTTAAGAATCGTTGATTTTTCTGATTCGTGGAGGAAATAGTTCACTCCTGTCCGTTTATAGTTACTCACTAGACAATTTATCAGCATTCAACCATTAGTACATTGCCTTTCCACTCATTCCAAATGTCTTTGTTTCGTCAACCCATTGGATTTAATGTCATGCACAACATTAAATTATCTACCTTTTCGCCCTACCTTTCGCCAATATCTACGTGTAAACATCGTTAACATGCTGGAAGATTTTCTTTGGTTTTCAAATTGCCACCACTCTTTAACACCTCCCACTAAGTGCACAGGGAAGATGGAATAATTAATCGCGAAACTGGTGATTATATTGGTTCCGAACTTTTGAAAGATATTCGGATTTCTAATCTGAATTTAACTCTTAAATGGCATCAGTTTTTTATCCATTTTGTTCCAAGGAAGTCTTTGTAACATGAATCGTTGTTTGTGCAGCTGCTTTTTGGTTTGGTACTTCTTCCTCAGTAATCGTCTTGGTTTTGTTCTGTGTCTTCTTTTTTTCAAGTTTGCAAGCATTATTTTGCAATTATTCATCGGATGGATGGTTGTCCTTCTGAACCTTGGCCAATTACAAAGTTGGCTTCCAACGACATTTTATTACCAGTAATCACGTGTTTCAAAACAATAATTTGTAACCTACTGTACGACTGCTAAGTCCTCATATGCACGCTAATGCAAACTAGTCGCATTGGGTCTTTCAGTCCCTGACTCCACTCGACAATCAGCTCGTCAGCCACCAATAGGGATGCAACAACAGCAGCAAGTACCGCCATCGCTGCCTCTCCCTGGCCAACAGCCAGTCGGCACCACTCCTCCTATGCCTCCTTCCGGTCCTGCACCCCCTTTTAATATGCCTGCACAGGGTACAGTGTGCCTCATTTGCTCTCGCGATCTCACCGAGCCGCCTGCTCCGCCCTCCTCGATGCCTGGAAAGCTAATGTCCTGTAATTACCCGCCAGTGCAGTGCGAGGCTGGATGTCGGGGCTGGTTCCATCTCCATTGCTCCGGCCTCACTCCTGAAGCCTTCTATCTTCTCAAGGCGGAGGGACCCTTGGTTGAGTGGCTTTGTACACCCTGTGCCACTCAGGCCTATCCCAATATACCCTACATTCGCTTGCGACATTGAACATCCTTAGTCATCATTACACACTGCTGTGGGTACTATATTGCATTTACTTGTGTTTTAGCGGCGTTAGTTGTTTTTTTTTTGTAAAATAAATTATCTTGCCTTTACTAGGCGTTTTTTTCAGCACGTTTGTGTATTGTATCTGTTTTTTTCCACTCAATCCCACGTTTACTATCTCTTATCCTTTTTTGGGACTTTTGAGTTTCATGTGGTAAAATTTTCGGAAAGTCATTGGCTGTTTTGTTGTTGCTTGTGGTGACGTCAAAGTATTTGGTCCTAATAGTCAACCAAGTGGACTTTCATTGTTTGGCAGATGCTGAAACTGCCTTTAAAACACCTTGACCGTCAGCATGGTCGTTTCCACATTGTTTTAAATTATTCACACATCTCCCCATCCTTAAAACTCTTTGAATGTGAGAGTCGATAATATTAGCCTTATAAAGTTTACATCATCAGCGACCTCTTCCGATTGTAGATGCCAATTTCAAATTCATAACTACTGGCAAGTGCCATTGCTACTGCTCTTGCATTCCTTCTTTTGTCGAAGTCTAGAAGTATGGAGTTAATTTATTTAGTAAGTCCTCATTTAGGTACCCCTATCCCGTGTTAACAGAATACCGCTTTGAATCGGTTGTACCTAGCCCATCGTGGGTACTGTTCAGTTTCATTTCAATCTGTTCGCAAAATCGCCTTCGCCATTGGTTAAGTCTTAGCCAATCATCGCCTTCCCTTCATCGCAGCAGCCTTGTTTATAAGACGGAAGCTCTTTCATCTGTTTCATGTTGGTATTCTTCTGATGGTATTTGTATTATTCTGAACTATGCGGTTTTCAAAACTTATTTGGCTCCCCTGACATGCTATCTCTTTGGAAGCTATTTGTGTGTAGCGTTTTTTGTAACTGATTTAGTTTTTTCGCATCTCGGTATCAATATTTCTGTTAAACCTTCATTATTCACCCAATAGCTCTCGCATGCCGCCAATAGTTTACTCGAGTCTCCAGAAACGGCGGTCAAACTACCCTCATGTGGAATAAAATTCATGGAGCTAAAGTAAACTATTAGTAAACCTTATCCCTTCTATTAATTATCCCGTCTTCCTAGAGTGAAGTTCTGCTTTATTTTAGTAAATACATTCGTTTTTTAAGGTTAGTTTTAAGCCTCATTCAGATTGTGGTGGCTCCAAGCTTATGCTTTCCAGTACGGTCATTGCTCCATTTGGTTACTCCTTAATCCTTTGTTCCTTTGTTTACGAATCATCTCTAAAGATGTGTTACTTTCACTATCCTCGCCTAAATGTTTGGTGTAAAGGGCGTATTCGCACTTTGCCATCATTTACTGCTTGCCACATAGCCATCGTGACAAACTCTGTAGTTGCTCGATGTGTATGGAATGCCGTTTGCCGAGTTCGTTGTCTTTTAAAGTACTCTCTTGTTGCGATCGTGCAAACCCATCACCAGACTTGACAGCTCCAGCTTTTTGACGCATATCAGAATCTGTGCTTACGGCAACTACCTACTCATCAGACATTCATGATTTCTGCACACCATCCCAAGTTTACCTATATTTACTAGATGTATTTTCCAACTTATTTAAGGTGTGTCGCCTCTGAAGGCATTGCTGATTCTGAAATTTGTAAGTGAATTCTTGTTTTCCTCATACCACGAAACTCTGATCTTATTCTTGCTCCTTCTGCGACATCCAAAATGTTAGTGCTTCTGTTGGACGTAAACTGCAGTTCTTGCTTTTTCCTATCAATCATCGCATATCCCTTGTAGTTCTTTGTTTTTGAGACAAATTTTGCTTTCGTACAGCTTATGTCAAAGATTTTTGGGATAAATTGTATCACTCATAGTGGCTTAGAAATATACTTGCAAAATTTACAAACAAGCTGATGAGCCATCACATTTGAGTTTCGTTCGTCGGAACGTCGTTGCTTGTCCGTAATTGTTCAGTTTCAAAGGTTGATAGTTTACATTTGGAATGTCGAAACCGTTGTTTGTGCAGGGTGGTAGGCAAGTATGTATTGGTGTTAAAGAACGTGAGAATTTCTTATTTTCTTTCCACTATTTACGATTTGTTCGAAGTCACTTCTTTACACTTGAATGATTTTGTGCTCATTTTATTGTTCACCTTTTTTCTTGGAGGCAGAATCGTAATTGTTTATCTAGCATTTCCAATTTCATCATAGCGACAGTCACATCATTTTTAATGCATTGGAAGCAAATGAGTGCACAGTTTCTTATTGCGCATTATTTTTTTTATTTATATTCCATGTCTATAAAAGTACTTTGTTGTTTTGTGCTCGTGTATCTCCCTTTAGTTCGCATAAGGTGTCATCACAATGAATATACACACATGTGATCTACTGTCCATGTTCATTTTCGTCCTTATCTATGCGATTTGCATAGTTTTCGGCCTCTCGGTCGAATCACTCTTACTTGACTTTTACTCTCCAAAAAGTTATCAATCGTTTGCACTGTTTGTGGCCTTGACATTGCTCAAATTGTGCTTATTTATTTCTCTTTCCTTTTAGATGTCTTGAATGCACTTCTTAAGTAGATTTCTTTTTTGCCATTTCCAAATCTTTAACGTCGATTGTTGGGTTTTGTTCTCGTTGGAATAGTCCTTTTCCTGTCGAGCCTAATGGCTCCTCCTCAATTCATTTTCCAGGTCCGACACGACTACTGGCTGCTTGTGTGGACGTTACTCCTGTCGTTTTGGAGTAAGCGGTGTGCTACAGGAGATTTGGTGATTTATACCTACTCTGGAAACTCTACAAGCGACTCCAGCGCTGTTGTCGACGATGGCCATCGACTGACCTACGTAAAGTTGGGCGTTGCCGTTGGCATGTTCAGCATCACTGCCGCAGCATGTACCCTCCCCCTCCTTGTGGTAACTTGTATCGCACGACGGATGCGCTCACGCACTTCTTGCATCGCTTCCGCCTCCTCCAATGGTCCCAACTCCGGTGACACTATTACCTGCCGTACCTCGCGGGTAGGCTTCTCCTCCCGTCCTGTTGTTCAGTTTTCAAAAACGTTTGGTCTGAGCGCCAGATATAAGAATGTGTTTTGTTTCTCCTTTATTCTGAACTGTCTAAGCAGTAGTAGTGTGTAGAGGGCCATTGTGGCCATTGGCGTAGATGGAATGAACAGGAGTTTATTTAGTTGACGCAGCACTCGAATTGCAGAAGTCTGGGGTGGTCAACATGCTTAAGTCCACAACTGTCATGTATTGCCATGCTGATCTGAGGCACTGTGTTAAATGCGATTACTCGCAGCACAATTTTCTCGTCTGGTGCAAAAGCTACTATTTTAAAGTACTGATGTTGGGAGTATTACTGCTTAACTTCGGATGAAGGTGTAATTTTTTTGAGTCGTCAATATTTTTTTTAAATCCTTACATTAGATATGATTGTTTTCGGTCTTTAATTCTAGTATTTCTTCACCACGTAAAACTATGCTGTTACTTTGTATGGTATTTCTGCTTAACCCTTTACTTCATGTTTGTCTTGGTTGCATTCCAGACGTCTTGTATGGCTTTTGTTAAAATTAAATTCATTGATATGCAATTAAACAGTCTACTCATTATGTGCTTGCTCTCTGTACCTTCACGGTCACACCCCATCTTTTATTCCTGTTAAGTTCGAGCCTTAAAGTTTTAGCATAGTTATTACTGATGCACATGCGGGGAAGTTACAGATGTGTGGAATCAATCTCAGAAAACATCGGTAGTCGGAATCGGCATCTTAAGAAAGCATGCAGTGCCCATTTTTGTTAAGGCGGAATTCTCAAAGCAATCTTTGTCCATCGTACCTACTCCAAGTGTTGATAGTAAGTAGTAGTTATTTTAGGTACCAATATTTTCACTAGCAGGCGGAGGATCGAGAGGCATCATCTCTGGATCCGCAAAGTACCGAGTCGGAGGAGTTGCTGCTTACTCGTGGCCCCGATTCGCAAGTACCAGAGACGCCACAGACACTCAATCTTAGTACTCCTTCTTTCTACGAAGTTGAGCACCATGAAGACGCCTCTGTCTTGCGCGAAGACCACCGCCTTCGCTGGAGTGATGGCGCCATGGGGAACGGTGTAGATGGTGATGGCGTGGCCGGCGTCTTTAACGGTTCTGCGACATCTAACGGAGGGATTCCGTCCTCGATGCCTATCAAAAGTGTTCGTCGACGTGGCTCTCACAGGCGAATGCGTGTGATTCGCAAGTGGGCCAGCCGTATCAATTGCTTTGCTGCGGGCATTTTCCTCTCTACTGGTACGTCCGCTTATCTTTTAATTTTATGTGGATACTGTTTTGTGGTGGCTCATTCAGCTCAGTTCTTTCGAATACCCACAAGCAAGCATCAAGGTACGTATTCCGTGACCCTAACTTTCATATGAGATTTGACACCCCATCATTGTGCAACGGATGCGCCTTAACTTACGTTAGTTGATTTCATCCACCATCTTTTCATTTTAATGGCTCGCTTGCATCTTCAAGACTTTCCTTTAAAGAAAACAACGTAGTATGTGTTGCCAATCGACCACTGTCAGACGCCTCACTTGAGTACATCGGTTTCCGATTTGTAGAGTTACATGTTTCATCGTTAACTCAAAAATTTCACTACTGCCTATAGTTGTGACGACAGTACCGTAGTCAGTGTATTTTTGGTAAACATGCGCACTTGTCACAGACCTAACTATCACGTTTGCCGCCGTTGTTAGTTTCTCTACATTGCCGCCTGCCAGTATGCATGCGGTTTTTTCGCATTTTTCACATAAGCGTTTGTATTTAAATAGTTTGTTTACCTTCTTGGTCCCATGTATTCTATGCGTTTTGAAGACATCCGTCGCATTAGTGCCTCTCTAGTAGTAGTTAGTCGGTTATTTAGTAGGCCGTGCAGCTATTTCGGCAGCTGTTCCCATGCCCCTTTATTCGCGAACTTGTTTAGGTGTTAGGTGTGATTTATTGGGCGTAATGCATCCTGCGCTTCGGCGTTGTTTCTTGGTTCTTGAATATAATGCGTTTCTGACATATGTGTCGCGATAATAGGCAATTGTGGAATAGAACTGTTTTACAGTCTGAGCACTTCGTCTTCATCTTCTCTCATCTGTCATCTCGTCCTTTTTATCCTTTCTAGTGCTTGAAAACCCGCTACTTGTGGTGATTAGGTGTTTTTTGAAGTGAATGAAGCTTTTAACTTGGCTAACTGTTGTTACCTATTATGATTTGCCACATTTCACATTTTACCATTGCAACAGCAGAATAAAGTAGATTACCGTTGTCTTGTCGCTGATTTAGTCCTCGCTTAAGTGAATGCAAATGTGCCCCATCGCGCCAATCACTCCCGTCTTTCCGTGCATTGACGTCAGTGCAAGCACAAAATTTCATGCACGTGAATGGCGTTTGACAATGTGGATCACTTACGCAAAAAGACTTTTCGGTCCATATTTGTTTAGTCAGATGTCGGACACAGAGAACACTAGGTTAGTTTTCGAAACAGGTTTCCACTTTTTACTTTTCGATTGATTGTTATTGTGCGCAACACAGTTTTGCGAACAAGTCTAGCTCTCTTGAAAAGGATGCATAAACAGCCAAGCAGCCTCCGATCTAAGTCAAGAATAAGCATCAAGTTTATCAGTAGCAACAAATCATGCCCCCCTTTTTTTACGATAAATTTTTAAGAACTTGAGGTCCCACTCTACTAAGAATGTATGGAAAGTTTCACGTTTGTAAGAGAATAAATGCCGAGAGGATGTTGGATGTTGTGTTTCATTTGGCGATGTCGCCTCAATTGGCGAACAGTGTCAATGCTTCGTACGTAGCATCAACAACTCTTTCGACGCATACGCTCTACCATGTGGGTCGTTAATTCATGGCTCTATTTATTACAAGTTATGTGTAGCTTTAGAACTATTGCATTTTGGGAAAGTTGGGCTATAGAATTTGTAGGTATGCAACCTCGAATACGCAATGGAAAATTGCGCACGGTGCAACAAGACATTAGCTGCTTTTCTTTTGTGTTATGTAATTATGGTCATATTATTTGCAAGTAACTTGAGCTTCAACCGATATGCTGGTTAAGTGGAAATGTCGGTTGTACCGTCAACCGCACCCTAATTTACATTTGTCATTTTTACATCTATGGTTTTTGGATTATTTTGAACCGTGTTTTAGGAGCCTTTTTCTGAACTGCGTGTTGTAGGAGTTTTGCGTAACTTAACGCGACAATACTCTAACCTGAACAGAAAAATCTAGAGGAATGATTTCGAGCGCATTATCCACTAATTTTTGGTGTTCCAGCTTTGAGCTAGAAAGTATAGCAGGGGCTATTGCACCCACTTTACCATGGTAGTATCAAACCGATTCTATGGCATTCAAACACGGAAAGGCACAAACGTTTGCGCACCGCTTGTGCTTCATCAGGCACAATGTGCCGGATGTGCTTCAATGCACACTGAAGCAGTGCGTAATCGGGCTGTAACGTGAGATAAACAGTCTTCAATTCTTTATGGGTTATGTATCGTACGGAAAGCTTAGGCGAGGGTCATTAGGCCAGGTTCTTTCCATCCTGTCTCAATGGACTTTGAACTGTGCATCCTCTCGATAAATTGTCTTTTCGCTTAACACAAAGGCTCTCTTACTTCGGACCCAAGTTTATAGTTTCTTGAGATTCAGCCAAATTGGTTGGTGTGACTAGGATGTGACTCCGACTTGGCTTCATCAAGGTGTCGATCAGGCCACATGCTGGGCAAAATGCCTTACAATCTGGATTTCATTTAATTTGTGCTTCGTACACCTATAGGTTCTAAAATTAATCCCATAAAAACCCTATACTACCCTCTTTTCATGGAAGGTAAACAATTCTGCAGGCGTGTGAACGTTATGGTGTAAGAAATAGCCATTATAATGCGCACAAGGTAATCTACTAATATTTATGGATAGACCTACTACCGATCAAGCCCATGTGTCTTGAGGACAGCTCTCACTGGGAACTTTCCCTTCTAATTTTTGCAGTCAATTTCACCGTGTTCCCAATTCGGAACTTTTACCGGATAAAAAGTTGTGGTTTGTGAATTCTTTTAGGCTGCCTTATTTCACCACCTGTTATGCATCACGAAATGTCTAACCATCGACAAGCGTGTTTCCACTTCTAGGGCTCGGATAAAAAGGATCACTTGGCAGCTTTTCAGTCACTGTATCCATTAGTACGCACATGCTTGCAGTTTTGACCCAATTTTGCCTTTTTGTTAAGGCAGTACTTTTATTGCTTTTTCCTATTACTCCAAACAGGTCTCATGGATCTCTTCCCTGAGGTGCAAGATGCAATGGCGGTGGCCTTTAGTGCGCTAAAAATCAATTCACAATATCCCTTCTCAGCTCTCTTTACTCTCCTGGGTTTCTTTATGGTGCTGTCTGTAGAGCAATGTGTGCATATCTGTCACAGGCAACGCCGTTCTAACTTATCATACGATCGACGCTCTGATGAGACATTGGCAGTAGCTCCGCATCAGCACCACAACCACTCGCACGACCCTGAAACCATTCTCTTACCTGATGACTCAGAGGGTGTCCCCTCAACCTTCCGCATCATGCTCCTTCTCATAGCCCTCTCCGTACACTCCATCTTCGAGGGTCTAGCAGTGGGTCTGCAGCGTAGTGTTTCCGAGGTGCTAACCCTATTCTCAGCCCTCATTCTGCACAAAATCATCATGGCTATCAGCACCGGTGTCTCGCTGGCCACTGCACACAAGGCGCGGGAGGGTGGGATCCCACGCTCCCAGTGGATGGGTGCGCTTTTCTTCGCCCTTGCTTCACCTATCGGTGTACTCATCGGGTGGGCGTTGATCGCGCAGCGCTCTTCACCCGCTCTCCTCATGGCTATTGCGGTGCTACAGGGCCTCGCATGCGGCACTTTCTTCTTTGTGGTCTTCTGTGAAATGCTGCCTCACGAGTTCAGTGTGTCCGAGATAGACATGTCATCGACGGTTCGAGATAGAATTGGCAAGATCCTCTCCCTGGTGCTTGGTTTTGCACTCATTGCTACCTACATTGCTCTTGAACCGGAATGAAGTAACTGCATACCGTTGAAAATGGAATGAGGGATGGTTTTATGGTACATACTACGATCTTCATATGCATACTTTGCTTATGGCGATTTTATTTACCTATCTGTGATTTTCGTTCGATACTTGGTGGAATAATACTTTTAATTAAAGCATTCGAAATGGTGACTTTTGGCTTTTTGGAATGGCAGTGAGGTTATCATTGAAATATCTGTGCGTCCATTTCAGAACAAAATTGAAGATGGTACTTTGCTCACTACTGTTTGCAGTTCCATCACTTTGGACCGAATCAAGTTTGATGGACTTGGGGGTGGTCCTCTAGGTTTGTTCATGAAATGTGACTTTATCCTAGAGTGAATAAAACGACCTATAAAATGTGATTCTGCTATAAAACTAATCTCAGAGGCGCGTGTATTGAGTGCGTTCCGGATTTAGGTGCTGCAGTTACGCTGCTACTGTTCGGGATTTCTCTAAGTTAGTGCAAAGTTCTAATACCCAACAGAACGGGATGAATTTGAAGTTAGCAATCCGAGTTAGGTTGATACATTTCTACAAATTCTTCCCTTGATTTGAGGCTGTTATCAAAAAAGCGTAGGTAATCAGCTAACAGAGTGCTTCCAGGGTATTTTTCTTGGAACAGATACCATAGCCGATGAATTATCACAAAGGAGTACCGTAAACAATTTTTAAATGGGATTGGTCAAAGCCTATTCCACTGACATTCCATTTTTTTTCCTGACAGAATAGTGTTTGCATGATTAATGATAATTTATGAAAAGGTTAACAAACAGTTGGATCTTGTTCCAGATACCTCAAAACCTCCTGATCATCCTTCCGCACCTGGCTACAAGGTGGATCAATTGTTTGATTTACGGATAGTTTACGAAACTTAAACACCCTTGTTCAGGCAGTGTGTTTTGATTGAATATGGCACTCCTAACTTGGCACAGCATAACAAGAAACTGGTCAGTGAAACTGTCACTAGCCTCACATGCTGCCTTGAATGGGCTGCATAGCACTACTGGAAGCAGCTACCCACGTTGACTTTCCAGAACCAGAAACATGCGATATTGGAGTTATGGCACTTCAAGTAGGTGCCAAGGCAGTTTATAATTGGAAGGCCAATAGATCAAGTGCTATGAGTAAAGCGACCATGACTATTTACTCCGCCCGCCCTAAGAAGGCCCAGTGTTCGATTTGGAGATTTCTTTTTCTTTTCACTTTCTTAGTATTCAAGACGAAGGTGTTGGTATTTTGCAACCTTCCTCAACTATATCACGAGAAAACTGCTGATTGGAGTTCCTTTTTGCCAGATTGAAGTATTTTCTGCAACAATGTAGAAATGAAGTTTTTACCTTCGAGTGTTAGCAATTTTCTGTCTTAAAATTCGTTATTGCTGATTCGTAGTAAAAAGTTAAAACTCAGTTACGTTTAAAGACCTAAGTAAACCTTTCATACTTTTGCTTAAGTGATATGCAACTAATATTCAGTGATTCAAATTTGACTTGCGAAATGCGCCTCGAACCTCACGTTGCAAATGGCCTTCGAAGGCAAAATAAGTAGCAACGCTTGAGGAAATTGGACAAAGGTGAGATGAATGATCTTTCAAAGAGTTCCCTCCCAAAACTGCGAGTTTGACGACTAGGCAAAGAATTGGAGGATGTTATCGGCAATCACTAAACTGTGCCCTCCCGTTCGTGTTCCAACAAATCACTACCAGAATGAAATGCAGCAGTCCCCCATTGACTAAATTTTTTGACGTAAAAAGCAAAATATGAACAGAATAACTCTCCACAACAGACTACTGAGCCACACTACTTAGCACTTCCCTTGTGGGGCTCAGCACGCTGAGACCTTATGCTAGTTAGAGACACATCGAAGGTCATCCAACATGGCTAAAAGCAGGGTGGTGTCATGCCCAATGTGCTCCCAATCCTTTCCTAACCTGATTCGGCGGCACAGCATTAACTCATCAAGTTGAACCATTTTTTTGTTTGCCATGTCCTTCATCAGCGCAAGTCACCTGATTGTACCGAAGCTTGAAGAGCATATTAGAGCCTAAGTCTATTCTTTTAATTTTTGAGAAGCAGTCGGCCTGGTCAACCCTAACATAATGGCCTTCGTATTTCAGATGTCGAGTAAAACAAAAGCCTACGTTGGCTCAGTGTAATATTGAATTGATCCGTCGTAATGGTGATAATGGTGATTATATGAGTATAAACCTCAGTAGAATTACCTTTAATTAAAAAGTCTCGAATTTGTGATTTCGTAATTTTTCCCTTTTTAACTTTTTATTGCTATAAGTGTAATTTCCTCCACTCTTTTTTTAAATCGTTTATTCCAATCTTCATAGAAGTACAGTACAAGTTGAAATATGACGCGAGTAAAGATAGATGCACATCTATGACGGTCGCAGCTGATTCCTGTAGCACAACGTTCGATTTGGCTTCTCACCTCGCTTCTTCAAGGAACCAGTTAAACAATATGCATTACAATAACTTTCGCTGATATCAACTCGTGAAAATATAGAGTTGCTGACCACCTGCATAGCAATAGTCCATATATCATGGACAAAAAATCCTTATCTGGGAAGAATGAGATCAAGGCCGATGAAGGTAAGGTGTTACATCATGTTCCAGAGTTTATTTTACTAAGCTAGTAGCAAAATTTTAAGTTTTGCCTCTAAATTGGTTTTAAAGTCTAATCATACTGGGTATGCTATGCCTGCACATTATTTCAACTAAAACGAAGGGTCGAGCAAACAGTTTCTTAATTCCGCTGCCAAAATGAGTGATAATGGATGTAGCAGCCATATTGTATCAATAAACCAGATGTGCAAACACCTAAGGTCTGGTGATTGCTTTAGAATTCCACGTGACCCTGTACACATGGACTGACCTCCGAACCAAACCAAGGTTTAATCCCTCCTTCGCCACCTAGAATCCATACCAAATTTAATGCCTTCTTCTATCCGGTGGTAAGTCTCGAGGCGTTACACTGGTGACAGCATAAAGCAAACCCGATTATTTTAATTACTTCTGCGTTGATGTTCACCAATTTTGACCTCTATTTTCTGTTTTGAGGCAGAGCTTATATTCTGGTAGGGAGAAACCCCACATCTTTCCCAACACAAGGATTGTGAATGCTGCCTGCGTTTTGCTACACCTTGCCCTTCTATTTGACGGACCATCTATTAGCAGCTGAAGCGACATCGGCGTGGGTCATCTGGAAGGCATATGCATTGGAGTTCGCCTTACCACACGCGTGTATAGGTGTTGAAAATGACAAAGCTGCGAATTCGCTTGCATAGGGGTGTGTGGTTGATCTAGTCTTCCCTGTTAAACATTTATTTTAGACCAGTGTGCCCGCGCCTACTCCTAAAAATAATTGGTAAGCAATAGCAAATCCTCCCTGCAAATCATGCCTTCATTTGAGGCTGCTGAGAATAATAAGTAGGCTTCCTCGTTCTCATGTAGCTGCAGAATGGAGCGGTTGGTTTGTGGTGCAAGAGACGTACCAAGAGAAGTACCGAGAGTGTTGCTCAAAAGAAGAGAGAGGCAGGGCATTACTTTGTTGATGTAACCGCTGAGGTTTGGAGATTACCTCAGAATTGGACTGGTTCATGTACGCGTAGGTTGACTTTCGGGTTAAGCCAGGTCAAATCCTTTCTTACCCTCATAGAGTGCATGTATTCAGCCTACCTTAATTCCCTCTTTTGTTTAGTAAGAAGTCGCGGATTTAAACTTTGGGCTCTGCAGAGGTTCTCCTTCCTTCTCATCAGTCTGAAAGTACGCTTATGGCTGTATTCGTCCGTCCATATACCTAAGGATGAGGTTTCTAAACTCTGCACAAATCTTGCAACTTTGTCTTGATAAATAAATATTTTGGCATTGTTCAAGACTGTTGCGGAATTCGAACATTGAAGTGGAATTTGATATCTGACTTAAGAAATTTCCAATGTACATATTTATATAGAAATGCGGATTTTATAAACAAGGTCCTAGTACTCTGTTTTAACATGAACAATCTTTCTAATTTGAAGTTGGTTAACTAACGACTACTGATTTTCTTATTAAAAGGCTTGCGGGTCCTTTTTAACGTCTTGTTTTACCGTTTCAAATTCTGGCGCTTACTATTCCACATAACTGCGTCTTCGCCATCGGGTTTAGGGATGATGTCTTCCGAGCCTAGCTATGCGCCTTTTTTTGGCATTATGGGTGCTACAGCATCGATGGTCTTTTGTGGTTTGTTATCGCACGTAAAACAACTCCTATTTAGCCTTCGGTGCAGCTTATGGGACTGCTAAATCTGGGGCAGGTATCTGCTCCATGGGAGTCATGCGTCCCGAGCTTATAATGAAATCCATCATTCCAGTCGTCATGGCTGGTATAGTTGCTATATATGGCTTGGTGGTGTCCGTTGTCATCTCGCAACAAAGTGACAGATCCAAGTCGATGGCAATGTAGTTTTGGAATTTGGTTTTTTAGATGTGCTTAATGTAGATCCCTCAAGCAACTTGGCGGAGGTCTCAGCGTTGGTCTTTGTGGCCTGGCGGCTGGATTCGCTATTGGGATCGTTGGTGATGCAGGTGTTCGTGGGACAGCGCAGCAGCCTCGTCTCTTCGTGGGGATGGTCCTTATTCTCATTTTTGCAGAAGTCTTGGGTCTGTATGGGCTTATTGTGGCCCTCATTCTGTGTAACTCGGCAGACTGATGCGTCCCCCATTTTGTGCCCTTCTGGATTTATTCGATCCGCTTCATTTATCACAACTTCGTAGCATGTTGTACCTAGCGCTGGTTATCTTTTGACGACTTTACATTTCAACTGCGTCTTAACACTGACTGCATTCCATTATTTGTGACCGTGCTTTTTTCATGGTAAGCTGATTCAGATTATTTCATTGTTAAACTTCCAGTGTGTGTAATTGTGGTCGCTTAAAATTTGCTCTTGGATTTTAAGATCTGTTGTGAGTACCGTCTCAAAATCGCTGAGTTATTGAACAGCTGACCTTCCTGTTTACAAATATAGTGATTCGGTTCGAAAAATCCTAATGTTAGCGATGAAGTTAGTTTTCTGTGTTTTGCATTGCCGTTGTGGGTGCATGTGTCAACGTTGAGTATCCTTTTAAGCTCCTATCTCAAGCACTTAGTCTGATTGTTGTTAGTAATATAGTTTGACTGCGACCTTCAACGCGCTTTTGTGTGTGAACTCCTGACAAATGTGCTGTTTTCTCATCGCTGCGCGCTAATTTTTTTCGTAGCTCTTTTCCAATCGCAAGCGCGGCGAGCGTATATTTCTCCTATGTCTACTTATCTTTTGATCGTGCAATTAGGTTTTTTTACTTGTTTCATATTTCTTGCCTATTTGAAAATCAGTCAGCCTTCCAATCCTATGGTAAACCTTTCTCGTCGTTTCTTCGATTATGTGGGATCAGCCGTTTAACTGCTGTCTGCCATTCGCCCTGTAGACTTTCAAGAGCTTTCGTTTCTTGCTTTCCAGTTGTGATTCCTACCTCAAAATGGATTTGCTAAGTGTACAAGACAGTGCTGAAGGTAAACGTTCTGTGAATGCTAGTTTTTCTATTATAACTTTAATCTCAAGTAGTCTTCAGTGTAATACGGTGGTGTTGCTTTCAAGTTTTTTACCTGGGTGTCTTCATTTGTACTTGCGGTAGAGGTCAACTGACTCTAAAATGGCTTTCAAGTTTATTCCATTGTCTCCGAGTTCGATGGCGAACAAATACCAAGCTTTCTAGACATTAATTGTAATGATCTGGTTTTCCGTGGAGGGTTGTTGTAGATTTCTTATTGCTGCTCTTGGCGTTGTAGTCTTTATATCCGAGGAATTTAAAATTGATGACTCTCAGAGCATTTGACTCTATGAACTTTTTCTATTTACTTGGACTGCTTCATGAGCTCTCAGATCTGTTGATCATGATTGTGCCGCAATTGATGAATCACTCCCACTAGTTTGAGGGGTGCCATTGAAGGAGGCTTGTAAAAGGTGCTTGACTCGCATTGAGCCGTTTTCAATCCCTGTCAGCTCGAGTTTCCTGTTAGCGTGGATTTGGGCATTTTGTGGTTTTCCACCTAGCTTTTTTCTACAGGATGAGTGCGCGAACGACTATCGGGATTATTTTTTAATCATAAAGAAGGTGTGATTTATTCACACTGCCCACGTTTACTTGTGCTCTCGGTGATTCATTGATTTCAGTAATAGTTTGTTGGTGTTACCAACTACAGTTATTAGCGTCTAGAGATTTCTGATGCTTCAAGTATTAACGGGATCTTACGATATTATTTATCAACTTGGTTGTCCTGTGTGGGTAAGCCTGGCTTGTGTCGATCTATGTTAATATGTACATCAAAATAGGGTCCGGTCACAGCTGGCACCTGATGCCCGTGGATGGCGTCCGGTAGCGTAGGCGGTCTTTAGCGTTCTGGTGGACACGTCGGAGTGGTCGATGGTTCTCGCTGTCGCGCTGCTGATTCTGTCACTCGAAGGCGACTTTCGCTCTAGAATAACTGTCTTCAGTGTTTGGAAAGTGTCAAACTATCTCAACCAGATTGCGAGGTCGTCAAATATATATACATATTCGGTTAGAAGGCGCCGTTCCTTGAGTCGTCTAGTGTTGTTTCCTTAGGAGCCCGTTCAGAAACATTGTCCAATATGGTTTCACGCGCATGCATTTAGGTGATAGTCTTAAATGCCTTGTGTTATTACTGCGTATTCTAAGCATAAACTACTTTTGACTTCGGATAGTGTATGCGAAAGCGAGTGCCACTTGCAAGTCGGCATTCTAGGGGTTGGGGTAAATTTATTGCTTAATGGGGATCGTTGGACTGTGGTGTATATGCATCTGTCAACTCAGGGTAGTGGCCGCCGTGGCTTTTCCTAGCGCGTTAACTTGTACTAGTGGGCATTTCCTTTGGTTGTTTGTCTCCGTTGCATGGGACCTGTCCTCTCCCTGGAGACGCCAGCTTTACTGAGCGCTGTTTTAACCTTAGTGAGAGTTCATTTTATAGGTTCAAACTGTCCACCGTGAAATTGCTAAGACGTTTGTAGCAATTCCATTGATATCGCATGATAGCTGGTTTATGCTGTCAATTGCGGATTTTAAGGATACTATGTGTACGGGTTTCTAGAACTGTGGAACATTTGTCCGGCTTCAATCAGGGTCAATTTGATTGTTTACGTGCGATACATCCCGAGAAATAGCTTTGACTTGGTTAATCTCCGCAGGCTGACAGCGCGACTTCATGCTCTGATGCAATTTGATACGTCAAAATATGGAAACCCAATGGTCATATTAGTCATCGGGAGCAAATAAATAAACAGTAACTTCTGACAACTGCAAATTACTTTCCATTTGACTATTAGGCGTTTGCAAAATTTCAGAATTGAGCCTTAATTACAGGTAGCAAGAATGTATGCGTAGTTCTCAGGTTTGGGAGTGGATTTGCAGAAATAAGAGTTTGAGGCATTGTATTCCAGGATGAAGCACTTTAAGAGGGGAATCGTTTGGGAATTAAAAGACACGAAAGTTGGACACGTCGAGAGCGTGTCTGTAGCCCAGTCAGTATTACACACCTGGTGCATAAACTTGGTGGGTACACTTGTGCTACACCAAGCTGCAATTTCCTTACCTTGTTTGGTAGTATAGTAGTGGTTTACTTACGAGATTTAGAGTAGCATTGTGAGCTGTGACGGCAACGCATCCATTTGCTGCTTGCTGATACCGCAACTTGCTCCGCCACTAATGTAGTACAATACTATGATTGATTGCTATCTGACAGAACCAATATGACCTCAAAATTTCGTCTCTCATACAAACAGTATGACGATAGTAGAGGTCTCAGTGTCATCTTCTGAAGTCAAATGTTATCTACTGCATTGTCTGGAGGTAATTATTGCAGAAATCTAACTTTAATCTTTATATGTGACATCCAAAAATCGCATCGTTTCTAAAAAACACATTTTAAAATGATGATCAGTATATATGACACACTGCTATGGGGATTGTGGGAGTTCTTATGCCTCGCATTATCCAAAGCCCAGCTGTTACCAAGATTACGAGTGCAGCTGCTTAAATGTGTCGTCCAAATCCGAAAAGTTACCTTTAAGCATAAAAATTTACTACGATATCCAGTACTTCTAGTTTGAGATTTCCGTTCCATCACCTTAGGTAAGGGAATACGCACGTAGCCGGCCATTTATCTTACGCATCAGTTGAGGGTACTCGTCTATGCTACTGCCTTCATCTGTGACACTTGTACACCGTTTTCTATCTATTTAGGATCCAAACCATTTTATTAGGAAGATCAGACAGAGAAAACCATCATATGCGTCATAGAGTGAAATGTATGCGTAGGCAAATCGATCGCGGTGCACGGTTGCAGCCATCAACTCATATTACTGATAAGAAAGGTCTTTCTATTCATTTGTTATAAACTAATTACTTAAAAGTATAAACCTATTTTATATTTTAAGTTAATTAATCAAACTATTTTCGTAAGATATAGGTCTAAGCCTAAATAAGCTTTACCTTTTGCATTCGAATATGTATCCGTATTATGATTCTAATGGTTTATCAGCGACCTTCTTCTTAGCCAAGGGCGACTTCTTCCTAGCCGACATAATTGCAAGTCATAGGGCACGTTTTGTATGATGCTTGAGAATGGCTCAGCCTCCTACACAGGATAAACTTACTCGAATAGCCATCGTCAGCAATGATAAATGCAAACCTAAAAAATGTAAGCAGGAATGCAAGAAGTCCTGTCCGGTTAATCGAATGGGTAATGGGTATAGGTATATCTATTTTCATAGGAAAGCTTTGCATTGAAGTTACTCCTCAGGATAAATTGGCGCTTATCTCTGAGGAATTGTGTATTGGGTGTGGTATTTGCGTTAAGAAGTGTCCATTCCAAGCTATTACTATTATTAATTTGGCAAGCAACTTAGAAAGCCAAATAACACACCGCTTTGGACCTAATTCCTTCAAATTGCATAGGCTTCCTATGCCACGACCTGGTGAAGTTCTTGGTCTTGTTGGGACAAATGGAATTGGGAAGTCAACTGCTTTGAAGATTCTTAATGGTAAATTAAAACCAAATCTGGGTCGTCACAAGGTTTGTCAGCTATACGCTTGAATCCCCGTTTTTACAACCAATCATTGCTTTAAACGGTGTTCTACATACTTCATTTTATTTCCAAGATTTCTTGCAATCTGTTTAAAGGATCCTCCTGACTGGACTGAAATCTTGACTTATTTCCGCGGCTCTGAACTTCAAAATTACTTCACGAAAATTCTGGAAGATAATTTGAAGGCTGTCTCTAAGCCCCAATACGTTGATCAAATTCCAAAGGTTGTATCAGGCTACGTAAAAAATCTCCTCAACCGCAAGGATGATCGTGGCAATCAGGACGAAATCCTGGAAGTTCTGGACTTGAAAAGCTTGGTAGACCGTCAGGTCAGCGAGTTGTCTGGTGGTGAACTCCAGCGGTTTGCCTGCGCTATGGTTTGTGTTCAGAAGGCTGATATTTACATGTTCGATGAACCAAGCTCCTATCTCGATGTCAAGCAGCGTCTCAATGCCGCTATAACTATTCGCAATCTGCTTGGAGTAGGTTATATGCTTTCACTTACTCTTTTGGATCACAGAAAACAAACTACGTTGTTGCAGTTGAACACGATCTTTCTGTCCTTGATTATCTATCAGACTTCATATGCTGCCTTTACGGTGTCCCCGGAGCCTACGGTGTTGTCACCATGCCCTTCTCCGTTCGTGAGGGTATCAACATTTTCCTTGATGGTATGGTCCCAACTGAAAATCTACGGTTTCGTGATGCTCCCCTGATTTTTAAGGTCTATATTCATTTAATAGTTTCTAGTTCATTTGCTGATCGTGCTTTCGTTGCATTTTGTTTTAAATTTAGGTTTCAGAAACCGGTAATGAGGAGGAAATTAAGCGATCGGCTAGATATGAGTATTCTTCGATGACAAAGACCTTAGGTTCTTTCAAACTTGAAATTCAGGCTGGCGCTTTCACAGATTCCGAGATAATTGTGATGCTTGGCGAAAATGGCACTGGGAAAACCACATTCATACGGATGCTTGCCGGTAACCTTAAACCCGATGACGGGGCGAAAATGCCTTCTTTGAACATTTCCTACAAGCCTCAGAAAATTAGTCCAAAGTCGGAGAAGACTGTGCAAAATTTGCTCTACGAAAAGATGCGTGCTGCTTTCACCCACCCGCAGTTTGCCACGGACGTTCTCAAACCACTGCAAATGGAACGATTGTATGATCAAGAGGCAAGTACATATTGGTGGAACCTTTTAAAATCTATCATAGTCACCTTACTTGAGTATAAATTGGTATACACTTCCCAACGTAAATGACATTTCTATTCGATGTTTTGGGAGTTTTATGCAGTTGAATAAGCTATGCAGTTCTCGTGTCATATGCAGTCATCAGACAACATGTCAGTATTTTTTACGATGAACAGAATTAAGTTATTCTATTATTTTAGCTTAAATTATTTTCTCTTTGTTTTCGTTTAATTGCTTTCCATTCCGTTCGTATTTGGTTTAGTAATGCTCTGAAAAGAGTTGTGATACCGTCATTTATTCAAGTTCATTTTAAGAATAACTCTGCACTGGCACTAATAGGCACGGGACGTAGTTCTTGCTATGTTAGAGCAGGTTTGGGATTCAGTACTTTTCTGAAATCAATTGCTATTTCTTTTATGTTGAAGTTCTGCTGGTTTTGGAGGTCATACACGTTTACCATGTATATACCTTAATGCAACTTGGTAATCATCATAGCTAATCTCATATTTTGTGACTATGAGTTTGATACGATCTGTTTATTTTTGGCCACAGGTGCTGAACCTGTCAGGCGGTGAGCTGCAGCGTCTTGCCATTACGCTGTGTTTGGGTCAACCTGCCGACGTGTATCTGATAGATGAACCTTCGGCATACTTAGACTCCGAGCAGCGTCTGCACTGCGCAAAGGTCATAAAACGTTTCATCATGCACGCCAAGAAAACCGCATTTGTCGTTGAACACGACTTCATTATGGCTACTTACCTGGCTGATCGTGTCGTCGTATTTGAGGGCACTCCGGGAGTTCATGCTGTGGCTACTAGGTTAGTTCCTAACGTCGTTCAGCCCTCTTCTGTAATAGTCAGTTCCATTTGCCATTCAAAGTAAGCACCTCATAGTCTGAATTAATTGGATTGTCTTCTTTTATCAAGGTTAACATAACTTTGAGTAACATCATACCCAATACTGGCTTCTCTTGGTTCCTTCAAATAAGCTCTCTGCTGGATTGACGTTGGAATTAAAGCAGCAAAAATGAGCTCTTGAGTGGATTTCGTTTGCAGGCTTTGTTTCGTGTTTATGATTACGTGATTTTTAGTAACAGGTGGTTGGTGCGGAATTCGCAGTTAACACTTAAATACTTGCCTGTTACTGTCGTATTTTTGCGATGAATTAGTTTTGGAGTTCCTTGTACAAAGAATGTTTCACTTCTCTTTTAGTCCACAGAGCATGGTTTCCGGAATGAATAAATTTCTGGAGGCTCTGAACATCACCTTCCGTCGTGATTCTCGTAACTGTCGTCCACGCATCAACAAACTAAATTCTGTGAAGGATGTAGAACAGAAGCGGTCTGGGAACTATTTCTTCCATGAAGATTAGTTGTGCGAGTGTAGATGCGTGTGCTACCCTTTTGTACCGCCTCTTGTACTCGTCTTCAGCTGTCTTCTCGGCCTCTAATGTCCACTTAACTTTGGCAGGTTTTAATAATCAGCTGATTTTGGTGTAATTTTTACTTCCTCTCTCTGGCTGTTAATTTCGTCCACCTTCTTCGGTAAGTGGGGATTGTGGCATTATGTTCCACCTCCATACTTCGCTGCGTCTGTTTTCTTTGGGGCTCTGTGGAAACATTCAAACACTACCTGTAACGTCCTAAACATGATGTTTTCTCCAAGTCATAACTTCCATGTTGCAAGCAGGACTCGATCGCTGAGGATATCAGATCAGTTTACTAGTATTGAGAACTGAATGTATAAGTAGCATTGGACTGGTAGTGGTTGCTGTGTTCATGGATGTGCTTCAGTAGTGCATTTGGACGTTATAATTCCTCCCGGATATCATTCTACTTTTTTTAAAACAGTAATCGTTCTAATTTCCCTTCATAATGCAGGATGCTTCAGTGAGTCTAGGAAACATACAGAATGCGCTGCTCCTTACATTTCGATAATTACTTCTCGGTTGCCACCTGTAGCATGGCAGTGTTGGCTTAAGTATTTTCATTAACCTGTTGCACTCGATAATGAGAAATGCCAACTGTTGATCGGTGAATGATATTAATACTTCTTTGCAATCCACACTTGTGTGTTAATAAATTTTTTTGGGTTTCATAAAAACTTGGAGTGCTCAAGAAACCGTATGAACAGCGCTGTATCTACGCAGTTGCATACAAATTCGCTTCTGTTTATCATCGAATTATCGATGAAGCACGCAACTTATCCTCGTGCTGCTTCTCTGCACTAGGCGTTGCAGAGCAGATATTTTTGGGCTGTAATAAAGGTTGGGTTTCGCGTCTACCTTTTATTTTGAATGTTAGTTCGTTCAAAATGAATTGGCTAGCTGAGATGGAGCATCAGATTTTGATTTGCCTAGAGCAGAGAATAAGAACTGAATAGATGTGTTCTCAGTGGGGAAGTTTACTTCGGATATTCTTGATAATCCTCTCTTCATAAAATTTGTGCACGCCTGTGTTTCTCCTCCGAAGGCGCATAAGAATAACCACTACCGCCTAACTGCAGTTTCCGTGTTTGTCAATCGGCTTCAACACCATGATTGATTTTAGTGAAGATTTAGGTGGACTTTCAATTCTAGTTCCTTCAAATTCATTTATTGCAACATTCCTAAATGATCTTGAAGACTGGTTTTTGCCAAGTGGCATTCCCTTTTTACTAGATAGCCTTTGGTTGCATTACAAGGTGTTCGCGCCAATTATATTTTATCATGGCGGCAGAATGGGACATTCCTACCACATTCCTTGTCGCCAGAAGCATAACTTTATGGTCTTCTCACAACGACGCCCATCATCCATTCATATGTACTGCGACTGCTATTCATAGTGGTACCTCTAACTCAATGCTTGTTTTACTCAACTTTTCATTTCTGAGCTTTACTTTTGGTAACAGTAATGAAGATCGTGATGTAGAAACTAGAAAGAAGGTACCAGTTAGAACCACTGAATGCAAATAGGCAGTAACAGCCTAATAAAGCGAAAAAGTGGCACCATTTCCGCTCAATTTTCGAAGGCATGGTGGATGAAAATCAACAATTATCATCTAGGCGGTGACTTCGGTAGCAAATCAGTCCTCAGGTTGTAGTGATTCTTTTGTCCCAGTCACTGGATGACATAACGCAGAGGGCATGCGAAAGCGCATTTCAGCAGGCAGTTATTCTTCTCTCATTGCACGCCATCTTTTCCGTACAGGTGCATACAATTAGTGGATAGTTTTTTGCCAAAATTATGCGTTTGATTTAAATGTACATTTAAGAAAGTCAAAAGTGATGCCCATACTTTTTGCAGATTCATTTCTCTTCAAATATGTGTTGAAAAAATGGCTGAATCACATTTATGGAGTAAATACCACCTGTAACATTTGTCGCGGCCATCCCATGCAGATGTCTACAAACCGCGTTTGCTAGTACTAGTTGTCAACTTTGTGTCTTGCAATTTCCCTGCCGTTCTTCAAATCTTGGGATTTGTATCCTGCAGAATGGAATTTAGGTTCACCGCAAAAGTCCAGGAATTATTAAGACCTTCTTCAAATCTCTTTCGTTCACTAACAATTGCAACATCAACTTAAAAGTCTACCCAAACCCACGACTGTGCACTTTTCTTTCCTGTCACCTTTGACCTTGGTCCATTCAAACCACTCATTTCCACTCTTGCTTATAAAGGCGAGGATTAAATTGCGAAACGCTTTACTGAAGTGCAGCAATTTAAAGTCCGCCCAAATAACTGTAAAATTATCTCAAAATTAAATTTGGTGCGTATTTTTCACCTGCAATGTAAGCAGCATAAGACATCACGGACTTACACAGTTCTGACCAACACAGAATGAATATCTTTCCGTTTGAAAAATTATAAATCTACTGGAGGGAATGTGCGCTCCTCTTATATTCCTAAGTGTCCATTTGGCGCCTACAATTCTTAAGCTGAAGAGGGTCATTCGTATCGCACTTGTTGTTTCCCACTCCTTGATGGAGTTTATAATATTTTCAACAAAATTTTTTGAAAATTAAGTTATGGCTTGTCGGTAAACATCTCCATCTTTCCTCCTTATTAACTTTAGCAGCTCACAAACTGTAAGTTGCCACATCCGCCCCAGTAATATACCATAAGATGGCTGAAGTTGTCGAGTAAAATGTCCCTCTCATCTTTCTATACACTGTTAAAACGTCTTACGTTCTTACTGGATAGATTTTAAGGTAGAATAAGCAACTTTTCAAGTCTTGCTCCTGCCTATTTTAGTTACTGCTTTCTGTCTGCTCGCTAGGATCATTTACAATTCATACCACATTGGTTCTGTACAGTTCGGAAAAGTCACGTTGATATCGCTGAGCTGGTAACTTACGCACTGTGCCCTTTTCGCTCCATTTCAACCTTCGTGCTTAAATAATCAAGTTTTCTGATAGAAATGCCAGCGTGGCCTCAAAAACCCCATCTTCGGACATGATCAAGAACATGTTTTGACCGCACCTTCCTAAAAACACATTGTTCAGGTTTTTCGGTGTAAATTTTGTCACTGCCTAAGGGTAAAACTGTAGCTCATGTAAACTCACCAATACCTACTTTCCAAAAAGGCGCAGCATATGGTAGGTAGTGTTTTATTTACAGTGAACGACATTAGTAATTATCTGAAATTGGAGAAAACTGTGATTCGCGTGCGAGTTTCTGTTACTGTTGTCGTGTAGTACAAATTCGCCAATGCAAATAATACTGTGGCTGTGTGCATGTGGACGGGATTGAGGTTGGCGTGGTGGTATGTGGAACAGCAAGGGTTGAGGTAGGGCTCCGCAGGTACGCACACACATGCACGTACGTACGCACGCTGGCGCGCTGGCACGCACGGGCATGAGGGAGAAAAAAGAGGGAGGGAGGACTAAAAATTAACCCATCAGCAAAGTGCTTTTTCAGGCACCGCAGATGTGGGCGTTTCAGCTCCGCTCAGAGAGGGTGTCATATGTCTCCAGGGTGGGTGAGGGGAGACAGCGGGCACGCTAGCAGCTAGATGGAGGAAGAGGACCCGGCAAATTAGAAGTGTGATGTGATATGTTTGTACATGCATGATTTTTCCCCTTCCTCTCAAGTATAATGACCATTTTGACACTGAATTTATACATACATTCTCCTCGCATACTTCCGAATGCGCACTTACGAATGGGAAATTGCTGCGGTCTTTCTACAACCTCAGAGTTTTTGAGCCCAAAATATTCTGCGCTATGCTGTAATAACTTTGGAAGAAAATTAAAAGATTGCCTCCTTTGCTTTCCCCAAGTTAATCAAGAATTCTCCTTCGAAGAAATTATTGGACTATCATGTGTCAACTCAAAACCTCACTTAATACGTAATTAAAATTATTCTAATTAATCGCATGAGTGGTATTGCCGAGATAAGCATGTGTGTCCAAACGTTTACTAAAATCTGTCCTTTTAGTATATTGTTAAATCATTGCGGAGTGCCAAATACACCCAAAAGCCTTATGGCTTTGAACGGGCATCAGAATATTGTGAATGTTGGAAAAAGGCGTAAAAGAGACCTACCACCGACGGGATTGGGATCGTGGACAGGAAGTGAGGCCGACCATCCGTTGTTGGCCAAACTTGTTATGTACCCCCTGTAAGAAGGCTCGTCCTCCGTTGACTATAAGGAAAGAAATGAGAATAGGTTAGTAGTTTTCAACTTTGCGGCAAGTCCTTCCTTTTACCCTCAGTCAGTAGTTTTAAGTTGATAATTTTGACAAATTTTTCTGAATTCGGAAGTCGAAGATAAATTACGCTTATTTTTTCATTTTCTTCTGCCTTCCTTTTTGTTTTACAGTGGCCCACATTCGCTTCTGTCGCCCTTATGGCTTGCGCGGTAGTAGGAAGGACATGTGTTCCACCCACGCCGCCTCGGGGTTCAAAAGCGACTGTCAACAGCCATACAAGTCAAAGGATAATGAAGAGCCGAAATTTTGTACTTTAGGCGATCCACACTCTACCCAACTATAATAAGCAACTAAAATGGCCTCTTCATTTCAAGCAGCATAAGTCAGTTGCACTAAACGGGCTCCCAACTTCAGGGGCAAGCGCGGTCCAAGTTTCAAGTTTGTACAATGTTTCGTTTGTTGTCAATAAATTGAGTCAAGTTTACAAGCTTATCTTGTGAGATTTGCAGTTTCCTCAACTCTATTTTCCTCACTTTGCTTTTGTAAGCGAAAACTGTTACCTTTTCGTGAAATGGTGCTAACGGTTACATAATTAACTCTACATCGTTACTCTCTTTATGCTATTCAGTAGAAAGAGCGCAGGTTATTTCAAACTTACATTAAATTTTTTTGTTTAAGTGCAATGAAGCTCAGAGCCTGTGGAAATTGGCCAAAGAGTTTTTAACGTCATACAAAACAGATTCCACCGTGGAGTTCACTACTAATTACGGTGGATCTGTGTACGTGGCACAAAGTGCCACACTCTCGCGCCTCCGTATGTCTGTTTATGGCGTTTTCTCCGAATGGCTGCACAATTAGGGGGAGAGAAGCGAGGCTAGGGGAGGATAGATAGAAAGGGCATCAGGCCGAACATCCATGCTGGCCATTTGTCTACAGTTTAGAGTAGTGAAGGGGTGCACCTCTTGTCTGCCCTGTGTCTCTCATAAGCTTGTATGCATGTGCGTGTGGGTATGCGCAGTCGTGATTTCGCACACACTTAGGGAGAGGGTGGCTAGATGCGGTGGTGGTGGCATCCCTGGCTGCGGTAGTCAGTCGGCACGTCTGGACAGAAGGCATCTTGTGTGCTGAAGATCAAGTATGGCAAAAGGAAGCAGCGCCAGCTGTGGTGTTTGTAGGAATAAAAAACAAAATTGGTTCTTTTCTGGTGTAATGAAATGCAGTATCAAACCTTTGGCGTTGTGCATTTTCAGTGAAACAGGTCGCGTTTACTAAGCATAAGCATGGACGCAATTCTCAACCAAGTAATAATACAAAAAGTTAAGAGGGCATTAGTTCTAGCGGTAAGTGAGTCAGAAAAGCTCCACTATTTTGGAGTCGTAAGTAGGCAAAACACAAATTCATGGTATGTGCATTTGCATCAACAGAAAATTACAAGGAACAGTGCCATAAGTTCCGCATTTTTTGTATGCACAATGCACAAACTCTCACTTAATGTGCGATGGCCGAGCGGATGAGATGAAGCTATTGTCCAAATATTGGGTACTGGATAGCAAATTCGACTATTTAACAAATGGAATCGGCACAAGATAAAGTCCTACCATCGCATGAGCAAACAGCTTGAGTTGATGATGCGATGCTTCGGTAATTTATACTTGGAATCAGGATTGCTCAAGTAGTACAATATTAAGCACTGGCTAAGGTAACAGTAAAGGAATTTGTGGTTACCACAAAAATGTACGTTTATGTGTTCTACTGGGATGCCCACATCTCCACCCTGTCCCACCCCTAGACTCCCTCCCACCGCCTAGACCTTGAGAGGATCGGTTAATTAGCCGGACGACAGCTATGACAAATCGAGTGTGGGTTGGACCACCTTTGCTATTCTTATCCCATGCGCCGACATGTGTAAGTATGCCCGGATGCGCGTGAATACACTCACAGGCGGATGGTATAATGGGGGATGGAGGAAAAGAGCTAGCAGACACAATTGTACCACCTGCCATATTCATCAAAGACCCACTGATTTTTGTTACCTCCCCTTACCACAAAGTTGGTTCCGCCCAGCGCGGATCCACTGGTTTTGGAACCCATAGGCGTACGCACTTTATATTCGGCACCCCCTTCCTCCCTGTCTCTCCCACTCATTCACCTGCCCTACCGTCCATCATGATCCCATCGGGGTAGAGAAATTGTGCACATCAACCCCCTCTCCCAATTACTCGGCTGATCAACTTCACTCTAATAGCTGATGAATGATGACTAAGATGCAAATTATTGTCGCACCTTTTCTCAGTTGTCTTGAAAATCTTCATCTCAGTCTCTCTGTTCAACAATTACCTCACAATTTCCATCTTTAATCCTGATACAAGAGAAGGGAACTCACCATAGCTTGTGAGGTCTCCATTTTCATAAAGGGAGTCTGACCAGTGTTTGCAGCCGAAGTGGCAGGTAAGGTCGTGTAGTCAGCTCGGTTATTCCCTACTTTGTCGCTCTTTGTAAGTGTCCCCGCCTTTCGACCCCTGTTACCACTCCCTGCTCGTTGAATTCTGCCATTTTCTACGGAGGTTATCTTGTTGTTTACTACGGTATTGCTGGTAGCAGTACCGGTGGAATAGCGATTGGATGAGCGGAGAAGTGTGCCTGCAGTGGAGGAGGAAGAGGCAGAAGATCCCAAAAGAACTCCATTGCGATGGAGCATCTCTTCTAGGTTTTCAATGTAATCAATGGCCGTGCGTAGAATCTCCACTTTGGGCATACGCTGGTTTGGATTGGAGCAGGTGCGCCGTTTCAATGTCTCGAAAGCCTCATTGACTTTGCGCAGACGTCGGCGCTCTCGCATTGTTGCTGCCTTTCGACGGTCGACTTGCATTGTCTTCTTCTTACATGCCTTGCATGCCCACAGAAGGCACTGGCCGTGAGATCCTGGCGCTATTATATGCTCCTCCTAAGGAAAAGAGAGAGCGATTATTCACTTGCCAGACTTGATTAATAATTAAACAATGGTTACATATTTTTTTCTTCCTTGACAGAGATGTTAACTTTTGGATAGACAGCTGTAATTCTGAATTAAAAGTCAATGAAATATTCTTTGATTCAGAGCCCTTGCAGCAAGGCGGGATGTCATGTCCATGCGTGCAGCTAAAAAGCTCGACTACCTTCGCATAATGTCGATGCATTACTAAGCGCTAATTACCAGTTAATTTAAATTTAAGCTTCGAAAACGTATAATGACCCTTTAATCACATCCCATAACCATTCATACGCATATGGCCTCTCAAAGCTGGATTTAGAGAGACCCTAGAGACATGAAAATGGTAGAATAGCGAGAGGTGGCCCTTTAAATTACCCCTTTCCAAAGCTCTTTCTACGGTGGTAACCATTTTCCATATTTTATTGCCAACTTTCTTCACCTCCACCCCGGGAAATCGTGACTCCGACACCACAACAGTTGTTTCGACCTACACTTCCTTCACCCCCTTCCATACTTGCTGCTATCGCTTCTACTGTTACTGCTTAATTACCCTCTCTAGAAGGCACGCCCGGGCTAGCGTACCCGTGGGGGATGTGATGCTTAGGCGTCAGCTGTTACCTTGGGATGTTCGTGCCTCTCTCGCGTCCCTTCCCCCGCTCTCTCTTGCTCCCTCCTTTTCCCTTTTAGCTTGAGGGGAGAGAGGATTTCCCCAAGACCTGCCTCGTCTCCGACGCTAACCCCCACTACCTCGATCGTGGTGAACAGCTGACGCCTTCTTGTCGAGAAGGTTTGGATGAGTAAGGTTTAGCACTGAGAGGATGTTAGTCATAAGCATCTATGTCAAAGTCACCCTTTTTGCATCCGCGCATATAAAACGCACCTATGAGCCTAAAGAAATCAATTAAAGGAACCACTGGGATACTGCATTTTAAATTTTGATACCCTGCAAAGTAGAAATGTCACGCACAATTTCACATCTTTTATTATTAGGTTTCGTCAACGTCCTTTGTTGATCTAACTAGGGTTTATTATCAACCGAATGAAAAGGCACAAACAGAACTTCTTCCCGTACCTTCCATTTGTGCTGCCTGTCAAATTCGATGTCTATAAGTCCGTATGAAATGCCCAGTTCAAAGTGCTCTTCTATCGCACTTCTTGCTTAGCACATTTGCAGGTGCCGTTTATTGACTCATTGAGTGTGCCAAAAAAAAAAATAAATTTAATTAACTTTAAGCTGAAGAGAGGTCAGTTAGTCCTGATCAGGAGGCAGTGCTAATGCACGTCACTGTAATTAAGAAGGAGAGCGCACAGAGCTTATTTGACTGATGCCATCCAAGTCTCGGTGGGAGCTAATAATGCAAATTCGATGACTGTTTGATGGGTATTGATGTTCGTTCCCATAATTAGTGACTTGAATTAGTTTCCCAGTCTAGTATTATGAATGATGTTGATGCATCTTTATTAGAGATGGGCAGCATCAGCTGTATATCAATTTATGCCATAAAAGGTGTCATTAAAACTACGCCATACTCAAAACGCAGGCCACCATACGTGTCCTGAAACATTTAGAATCGAAAATGACAAATTTTGACAGTTCATTTAACATCAAGTAGAGAGCATTAACTGTCCAACTTCACCCATTTCGAAAGCATTACATCAAGGACAATTTTATACCTCCGTTGCATAAAAGCTAACAGGCACAACGGAATGTGTGGCACATGAATTTTTTTGTAAGGCAAATTTACAGACGGCAAAAAATCGTGTTTGCTTGCATATGAAGTGTGATCATCCTCTAGTTTGCTTATACTTGTTACCGATGCGTTTGGCAGTTAATGACGCTATTTTAGCTGCGAGGGCACCGGTCTGCTACTCACGCATGCTATTTAAGGTAATTGCAGTTGCGGTACCATATGGGTCAGGCAGAATTTTTTCTCCCTGTTGACCACTCTTTATCGGTACCTTGGAGTTGTTCGGAGTTAAACACTAAGGTGAGTTGTTTCATCTACTAGATAGAATATCTTAAATGTTAATAAACTTCACTTTATTTTAGGCGGGAGAGGTGGACCGTAATCTGTACTGGAGCAAAAAATGAGCCCTCAGATCTTAAAATAATTTGTGTGCCACAGGATGGATGGCGTACCAGTTCACGTGGAATATTTATCTGATTTCACTTAGCTAAAATGGATCTACTAACCCATCCGTGATCAATGTTGCATATGGTCCCTTCCACCCCTCCACTCCGCATTTCTCATTCCATCGGTTCACGCATGAAGGCGCAGATATGACGCTAAGGTCGTGATTTGACTACCAAACCCAACGTCCTCCGCATGAGCAAGTTCACAGCCAGTCCAAATCCGATTTATAATGAAGTGACAGTGGGTCGGTTGTGGCTTCATTCACTGAAAGTAGACTGAATGATTCAGATTCAGGTTAGCTTAAGTTATGCAATAAAATGCAGGAAACATTAGTGTCCTGAGTTTACAGACCTCATTTGACAATGAAGGAAATAAAAATTGAGAGAAATAACAATCGGTTTAGCACAAAAATTATCAGTACCAAAACCTGTAAACAAATTTATCAACAAGTTCAAAAGGCGTGTCGAGTTACGGAAATTTTATCAGTTAGTGACCTCTCATCATCTCAAACCGCAATGACAGTAATTACTCTATCTATGAACTGTAAATTAACTGCTCATTCCGTGCCATAGACATTATCCCTTAATAGGCTGGACACTGTGAGTTGCGAAAAGGGAAAGTAGAATTTAGTTGAATTCAAAAGTTTAAGGCAAAGGCAGAAAAATGACTTTAATAACTTTGACTCACCTTATTCCCGCTTCCATGCTCGTCCTCGTCACTAGAAGTCGAATCGTCCCCGGAATCACCTCCTACTGATAGAGGACTGTGATCCTCTCTAACAACAAGGCTCGTTTTTGCGTCCTTCTCGGTGACACAAGGGGAACTCTCCGCCTTCTTAGCCTGCTGATGTGTTCGCATTTTCTTCCTTATATCTGCACCGTTTCTTCGAGACTCCACTATTCTCTTCCTCTGCTCCTTATCTATGCTACTGTTGGAGTTGCAAGTAGTGGTAGCAGTAATGGCAACAGAAGCATTATTGGGAATGGTAAAAAACCCTCCTACTTTTCCACCCTCCTCGGGTTTTATGTAAAATCCTGTAGTATTAAAGGCTGAGTCCATTGCAGAGCACGTTGAAGTGACTGACGACGTGGATGAGGAATCGATGGCGCTTGTGGTGGGCGCCGTTTTGTTGGCATTTGTCGTGGAGGGGTGCTGATTTTGATAAGAGTTAGACGTCGCCGAACCATAATCATTCGTCTCGTACACTCTATTGCTTGCGTAGGCGGAGGAATACGGAAATCCATTTATATCAGTGGAATTATTTAAGTGATCAGACATATATGCTGTATAGCTGTGTGGATAGAAGTTCTCGAAGGACGTGGACATTGCCGTCGACTGATTGCCGTAGAAGGGTGAATAGGCTGCCGCAGCCACTGTAGACGAGGCTGAATACAAAAGATGGTCGTAATTTGTCTCGTTTGAGCTAAGTTCGCTCTTGGCCACCAACTGGCTAACAAGAGTCTGCAGAGGTCCTGGATGCGTATCATTCAGAAAAGGGCGACCTTGACTAACACTACTGTCATAACCCATAAGGTTGGGATACTCAGAGTAGGGGTATACATTTTCACGTCCACCGGGACCATTGCTATCTGCGTCCTGAAGTTTTGAAGGTTGAGGTACACTCGGAGTTGCTGTCGTTACAACCTCACCGGCATAATCGCTGCTGCTTCCCAACATCTGTTTGCCTTTTGCTATAAGTGCCTGTTGGTGGTGGTGGGTGCGTGTGGGGGTAGGGAGGTGCGCGACCAGCAGACGGGTAACAAGAGTAAGTGTTTCTTCTCCTTCTTCTTCCTCCTCCTCCTCCTCCTCCTCCTCTTCTTCTCCCTCACAAGACTGATGACTGAGGTGATCACGCAAGACTACTTTAAACGACGACAATTGTTAGCGGCTGTTGTCGCATCAACTGTTGTTCTGGGATGCGCCTGTTCGCGGTGTGTGCGCGTGTGTGTATCGTTACCGTCCTCCTCTTTACTGTTCCAGTGTAATATGTACGTTTTTCACAAAAAATAGACTGCTTTTCTACTCTTGCGGCTGTTCAGGCAGCAGTAATTGCGACAACTGCTGTCCGTTATTCAATCTGACCAGAAGTGGCAGTCGATCAGCGCGCACTATTATACTAGCATTTTCATTGGTCCGCGTGGTACACAGCAAATGCAAGAGTGCCATCATCACCCAATCGTTTATTTGCGCGCACCAAAAGCGTGTGCGGCCGCATCAATTGTTTTTCCAACTTTAAGCGCTTGTGTGCTTGGGCTGCGCAGCAACTGCTGGCAAAGAAGACGTCTCCTCCTCCCCAAATGACGCGGCGCAGCTGTTGTGATTATCAGAAATCGATGAGAGGCTGTACACACCGACAGCGGTGAAACAGACAAAACACAAACTCCTTGACCGCGTGCGTACGTGCCTGAAAGGATGTGCAGGGACAAGCGCATATACGCGCGCACGTATCACCTTGTCCACAGGCGCGTGTGTATATGCAGTCGTGCACAAAGGTTCAAATTTTGTGGATTTTGGACATCACAACCATTTGAATACTCCAACGCCCCTTTGGTGCTGGGACAAGCATAACACATGTTCCCAGGCCCGACCGAGCTTTTCGCCCTTTTTTAAGCTTTATGTTTCAATTGGTTTTGCTCCAAATTAATGCCACTTTCAAGCGTTGATGCTGGTCCAATTGCCGGGATGGGGCATCACAGCAAGATTTTGAGGCACATATATCATTTTGAGTTCTACCAGGATCTAGTTTTCACCTTTTGCCTGGTGCAGATTACCAACACTACATTCCATTAACATTACCTATCTTATAATGTAATCTTTGAAGCAATTCAATAACCAAAGAATCTTTTAAGGAGCAGAGTGCATCGAGGTCGACTTAGAGCCACAAATTTTTGTCACAGACGCAAAAGTTGACCAAGCAAAGGGCAACAATGGAGTGCCCTTTTTGGAATTCCAAGTGAGAGCTTAGTCTACAGATTAGCAATGGGATCAAATCATAACCCGCTGGGTTGCATTGTTGGGAGCTTAACGATTCAGCGTAGAATTACTACGTAAAAGCACATGAGCAAGCAAGCAAGACACGATAAGTGAACAATAGAACAACTTCGCTTTGCAGGCAAATTGGAGAAGTTATCTAACTACTAACGTTTGGATGCCACAGACTCACTTACCGGACGATGTGTGCAAGGGTATAATTTGCCTTGTGCCAGTGAGAAGTGATAAACATGCCAAAGGTAAATTGATTTCAAGATTCCTATGTGAGAGCTGGAAGGGTGGAAAAGTTGTTTTGCGACGTTCCAGCGGTGAAAGTGCAAACGGATCGCTTTTGGGACACCACTACAGGATTTCTTCCTTACTAACATGCTGACATCAGATATGTATGCATGCCAGAAGGTTGGCTTCAAAAGTGGGCATAATTTTCATACACCAGGAGCGTTTTCAACGCATTGACTTGACATCGCATTTCCTTCCTCATGTCATTACAATCGCTTTTTACAACTTTTAGAATAGTTCATGAGCTAAAATAATGTGTCAAAAGTGGAATGTTCAAAGCTTGGAAGAAATTATCTACCTGCGCAAAGTGCTTTTAAACGCTTGCACAGCCACGTTCACTTAAATACAAACCTTCCACTTTAGTGGAAAGTGTAGCGATCACTTAAATTTTACTATTAACATTGCCCTGCTAATGGTAAACTTGAGGGTAATTGGCCCTTTTCTTCCTCATCCTCTCTCTGTTTCCTTCATACACTCTATTCATTTGCAACTTAAGAGCTTCTTCGCTGCTACACCCCCCACCATGGCACTGCACTTTTGCCGCCGATTTACAGCTGTCGCAAGAAATATTTAATAGGTTCAATTTTTACGAAGGCCTTAAAACCTAAAATCCAGCTTCAATTCTCATGCTTATATATATGTGGTGCAAAATGACAATTATATATCGATGAAAGGAAGTGAGGTGGAAAATCAAGAATCGGTCTTTGTGCCCAACTTGACAACCTATGCAGCAAAAGGGTCTACAAGGTGGCCATGTGTAGGCGACTCTGCATAAAGCATGTTATGATTCCAGTGACAGTCCCACAGCTTCAAGGAATTGACTGTATTACGAATGAAGGTTGGAGTTAAGGCAGTCACTGCATATTCAGCGATCCAAAGGCCAATTCAATACAAGTCATCTGATGGGTTACCATGACCATCTCCTTCTCCTGTGCCTCCGCCCCCCTCCCTCTGCTCTCTCCGTCATCCTTCTCTGATGGGAATGGAGAGTTTGTGCAATGACTGCATCGTTTTGCTTTTGGTAACTGATTTGCTAGGCGTCACAGTGAAGAGACGTGGTCCATAAACCAGAATTACCTCTTCGTGTAAACCCAAATATTTACGACGGTACCTCAAAATATTGCCTCTTACGGGATTTCCGATAAACCATTCCCTCCTATCCTCTCCCTCATACCTTACCAAGGGATTCAAATTGATGATATGCCTAATA
>UYWX01020473.1:11910-54758 GCA_900622495.1 Hydatigera taeniaeformis | reverse complement strand
ACAGGTTTTAGCAATCTGGATTCTGGGTCGTTGTGTTTTCTTTACAGTCTTCAGTCCCTCATGCTTTTGCACTTATTCGAAACTTAACCCACAATGGCAAGCAAGCGCCTTTGAATTACTTGTCAGTAAAAGTAAGAATGTAAATGATAGGTCATTTGAGTATTTGTACAATGTCGTGGTCAGTGACTGAATAAACTCCATCAAACCCAGCACAAGTGTTTACTGCTTTGTTATAGTCAAATCTGCGATTTTTTAGTTGTTGTTGGTGCGTGATTGTATTTTAGTTTACTCGAATGTGTGTGATGTGGTAACCGTAATAGAAATTGGAACTTTATGGAAACGCATCTGAAATGTCTTGATAATACAATGAATGTACAATCCTTATCAAAACCAAAGAAGTGGACGATTGACTAACTTGGGGGTGAAGGACGGCGAAGAAGCAGCTGCAACAGCAGCTAGAGGACTGGACAGTAACGCAGCAGCTGCGGCAGCAGCAGAGGCAGCAGCGGTGGCGGAGGCAGCAGTGGCGGCGGCCGCAGCAGCGGCACTGGCGGAGGCGGAGGATGCGGAGGAATGTTGCGCGGCCGGCGTGGCAGGCGCCGAGAGAGCAGCACCAGAGGAATTGGCTGTACCAGCGGTAGGAAGAGATGGAGGAACAGCAGCGGGTCCCGATGGCACTGCAGGTGCTGGCGGAGGCGGTGGTGGTGGTGGCGGTGGTGGTGAGAAGACTGCAGCCTCAGGTGGAGAGCGAGTGGGATAGAAGCAGCTACCCAAAACTGCTGCTGCTGCAGCCGCCGCAGCTGCAAAGTGACGACCTGCCGATGGAGCGGCGTAAGGCGAAGGCGGAGCTACACTGAAGTGACTGGGCATTGGCTGACCATAGGCTGCCATTCCGTAGAATCCGGCTGCAGCAAAGACAGCATAAAAACTTTGGAAAGGGTTTTTTGAGGCTTGAGGCCTAAAGTTAATCAAAACTCTCTACATAAATATCCTCAGCTTAAAGTACAAGCCTTTTAATCCACTAATACGTCCACTTAATCCCACTTATCACCGCTCCGGTCACATGACTTGTGGACTTCTCCAATGGTGGCACTAGTGGCGTCGCGAGTAGTAATGCCAAAAAGCCAAGCGAAATCAAGCATTGCGATATACTAGGGAAGTAAAAGGAAAAAAAGTATGCTAATCATTTTAACTGTTCCATATATTTGGTGGGAACAAGGAAGGTGAATTTATGCGCTCCTTAGGACGCGATGAATTTTTACGCCTCAATTTTAGGTGACACATCATTGAGGCGACGATAAGTGCTTAATTGAAATGCTCTTCTCTTCAATACAGGTCACAAGTTCTTTCGTTTTTTTTTCTTTTTTGGCTAAATTTTTATTCACCTATGTGTGGCAAGTTTAATGCTTTAGACTTTTGATTTTCCGCTGAAGTAGTTATCAAGGCCAAACGCTCTAAGTGGTCACGGCAAACAAGAGGACAGATTTTATTTTTTTACGAATGAGAGAAACTTTTTCACTACCTCTCCCACCACCATCAGAAGTGGAGTTTGTGGTTCATAAATAAATTGCACTATCAATCATTCCCATCTCCTGTTGCTATTGCCGTCGTCGTCGTCGTGGTCGTCGTGGTCGTCATTGCAGGAATGGTGAATCATAGGCAATCCACTTGGATAGGCCATAAAAGTCAGTGTTGCGATCACATCGGTAGGGAAAAATGCATTGCAACAGAAGCATTGGTGACAGGAGTAACAGTCAGGCAGGGTGAAAGAACAGCCACACTTAATTTTTCACCACATTGCACCAACGATGCCCTCAGTCACCCAGTCAACAAGGAAACAAACCAACCAGCTGAGAGAGGCATAAATTATATCTAGCACCGTTTTACAATTTATGTTAAGTAAATTCATTTGCAAGTCGACAGAAAAACACCGGTGTATGCGCCTGTGCGTGTGTGAATGCTAGCGTTTGCGTGGAACGGCAAAGGCCTGTCAGACAGACAGAGGGCGAGGAAGAGAGAGCGAGAGCGAGAGGAAGTCAGACGCGGGGGTTCAAAACCCCCTCCCCCTTCCCCTCCCCCGTCTCCCCTCCCCTCCCCTCCATTCTGCCCTACCTTCCTGCCCTGTTTCCAAGACTGCACACGTACATACAAAAACACCATGCAATAGTAAGCGGGAGCAAACTGATTGCTGCTAGCTGAAACAGAGGGAAATTAACAGCCACCACGAGAGTGAGTTGATGGAAGCGGTGGTCGTTCTTTTTAATAGCATTGCTGATTGAATGCTGCCTCTCTGGCCAAGAGTCCAAGGTTTCAATTGCAAGCTTGACTACAAATGCGCTTTTCGCATCCTTTCACCCCTCCAAGATGTGATTTTAGTGTTTGTGAAGGGTGTTGGCGATCACAAGACATCCAACGGCATGAAGTCATTCCACCCAACCTTCTAACCATGATTGCATATGAGAAGGCTTGTCAATCGTAATGGATGAATTGCAAAAATCACCTTTCCCAGTGTGCAGTTGGAGGAATGACACCTCCAAAATCCGCCCTTGATTAAAGTGATTTTGGAGGACTGATGACGTTACAAGAAATTGAGGGATGCTGTACACAAAAAATGAAGAAGACCTTGTTTTTTTTTCTTTTTGAACCTATTCAATCGCCTTTATGGTAGCAATCACTTATGATTCATTTTATGGCTAAAGCTGTAATAAAAATGCGTCCACTTGTGCGCAAAAACAGCGCATTTTCATAAGTTTCCTTCATTTTAAAGTGTACAAAGAAAATAGGAAATTTGAGGTTACTTTAAGTGGACTCTGATTGGTTGGCAAGGCTTTAGTACATGAGGCAAACAGTTGGTAGAAATCACGGATCTACGAATGAGGTCCTCCCGCCTCACACTTTGATCAACGTTGAGCTCGCATTAGCACACTGAAATGAATTTAAACATCCGCAATTTCGTTATCAGTGCTGCAATAGGAGGAGGAGAAGAAGAAGGGGAACAGGGAGGCGAGGGGAGACAGAGGGGGGTATAATTTCATTAACCATTTTAATTTATTCAGCCTTATTTACAGAAAAGACACTACGTTTGTGTGTGTGTGTGTGTGTGTGCATAACACACTTTATTGATATCCACCTTCCATCGCTCCTCTCTTTCCCGTCAATCTTCCTCCACATCCACAACAGATGGCTGTCTGCAAAGGCATCACCACCCCACCTGACATAATTGTCTTTGTTCATAAAAAAAGGAGGCATGACACAAGAGAGTCATTATTTTACCAATACCAATGGCGAGTGGACTTTGAACTAGACGTCACCGCATACACACACACACACACGAGGTGGAGGGAAGGGAGCTGCTTTTTTGTACTTACGGCGAAATTGGGATGCGTGTGTGACGAAAAAAAAACCCCACTCTAAAAAGGACCGTTGAAATTCACAGGCAGTGAAGTGGCAAAGTTTGATGAGAAAGTCAGCGAAGCACAGGTGACACACACACACACACACACACACCAAAGGTGAGAAGAGGAGAGACTTGGGGAAGGCGAGGCGGAGGAGGAGTGGTGCACCTCCTCTCTCCCTTTCACCTGACAAGAAGGCAAAAGGAGGAGTGGGAAAAAAGTTTTGGCTTTTATGTGAGATTTTTCGGTAATATTGCATTGACGATTAAATTTAACTAATGCTACAACCAACCCCCAAGGTGGATAGGGCGTGACATTTTACAGATGAGATTCAAAAATTGCGCACTCGAAGACGGATTTGTCTGCCTTTCTGTCTAGTGGAATGAAAAGTGCAAAAAAATACGACCGAGAGAACCGTAACTCACGACGTAAGTCAGTGAATTTGAAAGATTTTTTTTTTCTGCAATGCCATTGAAGCACCCCTTCCGCGGCCTCGTCCCTCCCCCCCTCCAAAGGGGCGTGAACTTCAACACTTCAATCCATCAACTTCAAGAACTTGAGGCATCCTATCTCATGTCATGCGGATACATCATTCAGACAAAATTGTGTTCCTGCGTTTGGGCGTAATGAAGAAATTTTTTGGCACTCTGCAAGATGATCCACTGCTTGGCGCCCGTTTTCCTTTATGTGCGTTGATGAAACTCTCCGAAGTGGGTCTTATAGCGTTGAGGTCGCTCTGCTGCCACGGTGCCTGTCAGTCTCCACGTCGTCTTAACTGCGTGTGGGGAGGGAGGGGGGAGGAGGCTAGGAAATTGCATTTTAAACCAATGAAAACAAGTAAAATTGGGAATGTTGACTAAGGGAGGTCGAACATTAAGCAAATCGCAAGGTGGAAGTGTGGACATCAAATCGGACAGACGAGGATGTGCACGCCGAAGGGATTTGGACGGCCTCAGAGGTGCGACAACGTGACAAGAACTAACAGAGACAAGTTGATCAATGCAATTGAAGAGTTTACCACTTGTTGCTCACATCAAACCAGAGTGCTCAGTGTGCAAAGTCGTATAAATTTGCATATTTGATGACCCCCGGAAGTATTCGTATTCACGCATTCACGCATTTACACACGCAAAACTGTCATCTAAAAGAGCGAAAAAAGGCACAAACACAAACACATACGCATACATGCACGGATCCCATTACCTGCCCGTCTGCCTAACTCTCTCGCCCATACACCCTACGTATGCATGCATTTATCTAAATGCATCCAAGCAAAGTGGCAAATCACCCACACTACAGTGGCGGATGCGGTGGCGGTGGTGGTGGCGGCAGCCGTGGCAGCGGCAGCGGCAGCAGCAGCAACACCAACAACAACAGAGGTCAGCCAGATCCATTAGTGAAAAGGTTACTCCTCACTCTACTTTACACATCTTTCCACAGTCTTGCACAGCATAGCCTGGACAGAGGCAAGAGAACCATCGCTATTACCATTGTTATCACCTCCCAGTGTTTGGAGAAGCAAAAAAAAAAAAAGGAAAGGAAAGAAGAGGGGCGCAATTGCCAAGGCGACAGAAGAGGAGAAAATTCAAAAAGGAAGAGAAAAGAATAGTGAAGCTGTGTTCACACACAAACACACATACACACGTGCACACCAACTGTAAGAGGGGAGGAGACGGAGGAGGGGATGAGCGTTCCCTCGCTCCTCCACCCTGCCCCGCCCTGCCCCGCCCCGCCCCGCCCCGCCCCGCCCCGCCTTGCCTTGCCTTCCCCACAGTCAGTCTCCCACTTCACGCAGTCTTCCGCTTTTTGTTTCTACTTGCACGCGTGTGCTTTCACTCGCCAGCGGGCGGACGAAGGCGCAGCATTGACGTGACAGCAGCAGCAGCAGCAGCAGTAGCAGTGGTGTGCTTCCGTTGGGTGGAAAGTGAAAGGGAAGAAAAAAAAAACAGCTCCGAACCAACTACTCCGCCAGTCAGGCAAGCAGACAGGCGAGCGGGGAAGCAAGGAAGCAAGAACGTAGTGGGATAAACCGTGAGTTGAATGTGTGTGGGATGGAGGGCACTTTTACGTCTCCTTGTGTGGTGACGATGATTGTGGTGGTGAAGAGGAAAAAGAAGAAAAAAAAAAGCCAAATTTCTCCCGCTTCAAAACTAAAAATCAACTTGCACTCGCTTTTTTGCCATCTTCCTTCTCAACCTCTCTTTGTAAGCCATATAAGAGTGTGCAGGAAATTGAAACTTTTTTGAGCAGTCAACATCATCTCATAGGGGTGTAAATAATTCAAATCTTTTAAAAAGGAGTTTCTTGCATCCTTTTTGATCTGATAAATATGGGGTGGGATCATGAGGGTGCAGGTGATGGGTAACAAATTACCGCGCCTCTTCTTCTTTTCAGACGTAGGTGAGGAGAAATTTTCAACAAAATGTCAGAAATAATTGATGTGTGATTGGGACTGTACAAATACCTAAAAATGTAACCTTTTAAATAATTACAAAGGAGTAAAGGAGGGGATGAATGCATGAACTAGGGAGAAGGTGGGCTCCAGTGTGGACTGAGGGACTCAGAAGAGATGGAATGGCGGATGGGTTGAGTGGACGCAGATTGGAAGGTGAACCGGAACACCCACGTCAACGTGGGATCCGGCGAAGGTGAGATGCTTAGGAGTGGACAAATTTTAGACTTGTGTAAAAAAAATCACTTACAGTGGTTTATACTACTTCTATTTTCAGTAGTATCATCAAATTAGTAATTGGTATGATTTGCTCCACTGATTCACATCTTTTTCATACAGAAAAAAATGCCCAAATGCTTGACTTGTGCTGTCGAAGGTCCACCAGACCGACACTGGCTGTGATGGCACCAAATTGTGTTGCCTCACACCAACAGGTGCAGAAAAAGGCGAACTAGCAGACGGCCAACCAGACAGAGAGAGAGAGAATTGTAAATGAAAGTCAGTGGCATTTTCAAGTTTAGCCTCCAGTTTCCTGTAAATTGCATACTTGGGTAAATGTAGGCGACTCCCTCCTTACTAAATTTGGATTTGGACAGAATTAGATGCTATTTCAGGAAAGTGGGGTGTTGGATGGGTCAATGGCACTATTGGTGGTTAAATTTATGAACGCTTGTGAACAGTTTGGCGCTTGATTGATTGGTTTGATGGGTAAAAAGGGATGAACGAGTGGGTGCATGCAAGAAGGGATGATTGCGAAGGAGGTGGACGCGGAGGTAAAGAGGAAGTCGCGAAACAAATGGACGGGGACAGGAGGGTTTGAGTGGAATGGCGAGGAGGGAATCGAGTTCTTTCAAAAAAAAAAGAAAAATTCAAAATTAAATCACTTCCAAGGTGTCAGTATCATCATCAGCAATGTCAGTTCTCCCTTCTCGTCTACTTCATCACCTTTTTGCATGTCCACGAAATTAAAGTCTTTTTACCGTCTTATCTGTACCCTCCATAAGGAAAGGAGGAGTCACAAAGCGCCTCTGTCACCGACATCCAATTCAGTAAATATTTCTCAAATCCACCTATTTTGAAGTCTGAAAAACAAATCAGTTGTCATATCGGCGCGTAATCAAACCACTCTCAATCCAAAATCCTGTGCAAAGAACGCCGAGTCGATTGAATGCAAAAAGGCACGAAGAAAAGTCCTTGTACGAGGCTGGTTGGTGGTTTTATTTTAAGGGAGGGGAAAAAAAAACGAGTAAATAAAAAAATAAGTCAATGGAAAAGAGAAAAGCAGAGGCGTTGAGAAAGGTTCTGAGCTGAGGAAAATGAAGAAAAAAAAAAAAACAAAACAAAAGAAGGCCATGGAAGGAGGTTGTGCATTAACATCGCTTGCGTTATTTCCCTTTCTCGAGCCCATAAAATGAAGTGCCAACGAAGTCTAACTTGGCCAACGGACACGGACACAGAGGAGGCAGATTTTCGTGCATTGTCGTACTGGCTGAGGGCAGGACTTGCTTCGTTTGCAAGTCCACTGCCAAGTTACTTCCTTTAGGACAGAGGCTGAGTTGAAGAAGTGGAAGTTAAACTAGACTGACGGGGACAGCGTCGGAGTGCGGACGCAGGAAGGTCACCACGAATGTCGTCGAATGACCACTTCCCTCCCCATCTCAACGGGCAGTAGGGAATGATTGCAACAATCCGAGTGGACGCTTAGTGGTCAACTTTTAGAGTCGGTTTCAAGCAGTTCAAAGGAGCAAACAAAGTAGGAGTCACTCACTCGCTGCATTGAATAGTTCGGAATGAAGAGCGGAGGCAGAAGAGGTTGAGGAGGGGGACAGAGCATCAACACCGCCGACGCCGCCACCACCACCACTGCCAGACGCTGATGTAGTGGAAGGCGTCGCGGATGAACCCGAAGTGGAGGAGGTGGAGGTGGCTGAATTGGATGACGGTCGTTGTTGCTGTTGTTGCTGTTGCAGAAGGCGTTGCTGCTGCTGTTGTTGTTGTTGTTGTTGTTGTTGAAATGCTGTCAAATCGTAGAAGTTGGATGGCGGTGGAGGCGGTGCAGGCATAAAGCCTCCAAAGGAACCAATCATGCCTGGTGACAGTAGACCACCATACATCCGACTTGCCGTCTTCTCCATCTGGACGAAAATGCAACACACACACACACACTGAGACGTCTGACCACTCTCTCTCTCACTATTCAGCCTTGAAGGCTAATTCGGTGCTGCATTCGCGGTATTATCACACTGCCACCAAACATTTAGAGCGCACATCTGTCATTCTGACGGTGTTGTGAAGACTAACGGCATTGGAGGGAGCATTTTTTTTTCCCCTTCACCTCACGTGCTTGACCAAAATTTCGTCTACAGGAGTCTTTGTTTATGTGTTGGAGTGAACAATACTGCCATCAATTCACTCTAGGGTACACAACTGTGCATTGTTTTTGACATGGAAACTCACTTTGTTAATCAAAAAGAAAAAAAAAGAAAAAAAAGAAGAAGTTCAATAACCGATGTAGTGAAATTGTCTACCTCCGCAAATGCTTTTGACAGTGTGTAAGTTCCTTGTTTTTTTTTTTTTGTCAAAGTACCATCCGCATTCATCACACAACCCTCTTTTTTGCTGTGCTATTAATCACCAAAAAAAAAAAAGAAGCGTCGATTTGTGTGGAATTAGGGATGTGACGGATTGTTCATTAATAAAAGGAGCACAGATTTTAGCGTCTGTCGTGGCAAACAACAAAAAAAAAAAAAAAAAGAGGAGACACATCAATTTTGAGGAGTGAAAACGACAGTGCGCCTTTTACCAATGCACTATTCATCAGAAGGACCTGTTCATCAGGGCTTTCAATCAAGTGGTAAAATTTTATTGCTTTTCGTATCTCCACACACACACACACACACACCCAATCGGACAGCGAATTTTTTTGGCTAATTTGAATGAGCGAGGCAATGAGAGAGCCAACGAAGGAGCGAACGAACAAACGGAGGAGAAGGAGGTGGAGACGAGCGCGGAGGCAGAGGCAGAGGGAAAGAAAAAGTAGGAAACGACGAGAATCCACACACACACGCCTGCATTTATCCATTACATTCATTCATTCGCTCACGTGTACACGCATGTACTTCCCACCTTCCTCAGGCTGTTGTTGTTCCCGATGCCATAGGGCTCGTAAAAAAAAGTCTGGCGATCTTGCAGCACTTGTGTTATTCCCTACCGTTGCTAGCAGCAGCAGCAGCAGTTGAGACCCTGGATTGGAACCCTCCATCACAATCCATTTGCTGTTTGGTTACCCCAGGGGTTCAAGTAAGGGCGTTCCTAAAAAATTCCCTCCACTGCCCCACTACCAACGTCGCCCATTATTAATAAGCGGTATATTGCTGTGGATGGAGGCTGCTCTAACACTCAGTGATGGCGACTGCACTCAACGTCAAATGACTAAGTGTTTGACAATAAGAAGGCGCGGCCATTTAACGCATGCAAATTAGGGGTAGGTGAGAGGTTGCCCTCCGAACGGCACCTAATGCGGCGGGTGAAAGACGGTGAATTTTCATTTTAATGGAGTTATTTGGTCTGAGAGTAAGACGAGGCCTTTAAACAAGGGAGAGATGGAGCGCCTTCAGGATGCTGGAAGCTGACCTCCCACCAAGGTTCATCTCAAATGCCATTCATTCATGGGAGGAGGTCAGATGGGTGATAGATGTAGGCATTGACCTCATGCCTTGGCGATTAACCATGGCAAAAATGGCGACCCAACTTTTCGAAATGGGACGCACGATTAAGGCAAACATTCCCACAAATGCCACTAATGCCGTCGACCAGCGAGCACATTAATCAAGCCTTGGACCTGCTCCTATGACATCTCGGTAATCCACTGAGATTCCCAATTCCGATTTGCGGTGGTCGAGACTTCAAGGATTAATTTTGGTGGGTAAATATGATTCCACCACACTAAAGATCAACAGCACTGAAGGCACATTGTTTATTGCTAAGTGCTGTAACAGATCAAAGTGGAACAAGAATTTGAGGCAACAAAAATCAGATTCGTGTAGTAAATGAAATGGACGGCTTGATGAATGAGAGAGGCTACAGCACAACAATTGAACAATACAAACTCTCTTACAAGTGTATTTTTTATCCAGATGGATGTTTCAATGAGGGACTAATAGCATTTTAAGCAGAGAGAGAGGAAAGAGGCAGATCCGCCTCACAGCAGCACTTCAGCGTCTGGCGTAACAAACATTGTCATGTCATGATGTTGGCGACGATAAAGATTGCTGTCTAATTATCCTCCCCTGTCCCCTTTGGCTTCGCCTCAGCTTCAATCCTCTCTTCTCCTCCTCCTCCACCACCACCCTTTTACTCTGCAACATCATTGCATGTCCATCATCACATGTTATGCACTATTAAATGCCTCTCTGCTTACTTAAATGGTCCCGTAAACATGCATAAATTGCGCATGGGCACACGCACTACATTCCCCTCTTTCTTCCTCTCCTCTGTGTTTACCGACTGCATTCTCGCTCATGTGTATTCCACTCTTTGCTTGTGCTACTGAATAAGGGAATTCAGTAGGCATTGCCAACCCCTCAATACATTTTTACTAAAATGCGCGCACATAATAAAACAACAAATTGCAACCAAAGAAATATGGTTTGACGGATTAATTTGCCTTTTAGACAAAATTTTCTCACCAAAATCTACTGATTTGCAATGTGTGTGCTCTGCAATAGAGGAGTATTTTGTATTACCAAACACTTTCTACCCCAACTTAACACCAGATGAGACAAACGATTCCATCAAAAACTGCAAAATGCTTACCCACTATTAGGCACTGATGTGGTATCATCGGGAACAGAGACACATAGGAAGCCCTTTTGCATAAGTCAAATGTTGACTCAAGGTTAGCTCAAACCTGCGATTGTGGCAACAGAACTCTGCCCAAAAAATAGTACAGAAAATGGACGGCATTAAAGTCATGCCAACAAAATTTTATCATTCAAATAGTCGGAATTTACAACAACAGTACGACATCCTCCTCATGTCATGCCATAAATATGCCGCCACCTAGTCAAGTTCTAAAGCATCTTCGAAGTTGACATGGTCAGTACTGTAGTTAAACCACCGATAGTTGCGCACAAAAAAGGGGACGAGGAGGACATTTTTGCCTTCACTCAGCGGATTACATACCGCAAAGAGGTCAGGAGAGAGGGATCATTCGTTGCAAGTCCACAGCATAAAAGTCATTAGCTCCGCATCAAATTGTGTACCCCTCATGTACGGAAGAAGAATCGAGTAGCAAAAAAAGGTGATGTGAGTTTAGAGGATTTTAGAGTGCGATACGAAAGCGCTACATTTTCTTCACATCACAAGATGTGGAGAGTAGAATGTCCCTCCGCCTCATCCTTCGGATCTGACTAATGTCTCAGTACTCGAGGAGAATAGCAGGAAAGATTACGCTTTAAATTGGATGGGCCGTGGGTTTACTATGCGTAGTTTGTACGTGCGCAAAAAATGACGAATTTGGTGATAAGTTGCTGTCATTGTTTTGCGGCAGGTAGGTAGACTGGCAAGCAGGCGGGTGGAAGGGCGAGAGGGCGCCAAAGCGGTCGGTCGGTGGGTCGGTGGGTCGGTCGGTCTGTCGGGCGAACTAGCAGTCCTGGTTGCTAGCATTCGCACGTATGCGCGCATGCATGCACATGTCTGCACATACACACACACACACAGACACACGCCAGACAGCACCCAACCCAACCCATGTGTGTATGTGTGTGTGTGCAAAAACATTAATCATGCCTTTCACCGTTAGCCAATGATCGATCGCTTCGTATGGTTGTCTTCCTGTGTGCCTGGGTTTCAGTCAAATTGAAAGTCATTTTGTGTCAAATAGTGCGTTCCCCTCACTTTTTCAGACATTTTGTACACTTAGCCCCTCATAATTCCTTCCATGATGCCTTTGATTGACACCTCCAAGTCGATTTGAGGAACCGGTAAGTGCACTCTAATGCAACAACACTTGCCAATCTCCTTGGAAGGTGCCGTTTCAGGATGGTAGTGTGAAACTTTATTGCTAAATCTTCTTTCAACACTTCTGTGATCCCTACAACAAAACCACCTTATTCAGGCTGAAAACACAAAAAAATAATAATAATAATAGCCAAGCCAGATTTCGATGCGTGTCTATCATTTCAAAGCAATAAAAATCACCAAGACTGAAAAAAAAAATGAACAAGCTTTGCTTCTACTCAACGTTGGGCGGTGAATTCCTTGTTAAAACTATCATCAACAGTAGCGTGGTTGAGTGAACCGATGCCAGCCTGTAGGCCTGACTTGGAAAAGGAGAAGTTGACCGTAAGTTGGACTTCGAGGTCTTCAAGATGTTGGAATGTGGGATTGCCAAGGTGTTGACTCTCCTCTAGTTTTGCGTAACGCATAGTTGATGCCTTTTTTCTTTTGCAATGCATTATTCGTGGAGGTGTTGTAGACCTCTCGAACATTGCAGTGGAGATTTCACTCATTCCAAGTCAACTCTTCCATCGACTTATCCAAGGTTGTACGCATTCAAGTGAGTCTTCAATGCGTTCCCACGACTTAACTGGTTTACATTATGGCACCACTTTAAAAAAAAAAAAAAGAACCACCACAAATAAATCCTTGTGAAGTCGTTACCCATCAGGAGGTGAACTGTTTTGACACCACCAACCATCGGATCCCATCATCAACAATGAAGTTGGCTCATGAACATTCCTTTGGATGAAGTATTAATGAAGATCTTTTTAGCTGCTCCTTGCAGCTGTCTGTGGATCCACCAACAAGTGATTGCTTGAGTAATGAAAACCGACAAGACTCTACTTGTAGTGTAGACGAGCCTCTTGACGGCCTTCAAAACTCCTGCAAAGTTGAGGTGGAGGTGGAGGCTGGAGGTTTCACTCCAGGTGATTCTGTAAGTCTTCACTTGAATTCCATTTTAGGCATCGAAAGCTTTTGCTTCTTCCTTGAGTGAAAGAAAATTTTGGTGTCACCCTCCAATTCCTCATTTCATCTGACTCAATAGAACTATCAGAGTTATGCGCCTTGAGGGCAGGGAGGAGGATTGACGCGGGGTCTTAAGGTGGCACCCTCTCAACAGTAAACGTTCGTGTTAAAACGTGTCGCCGCGAGTTTAGTGTTTGCATCCTTAGCACAACAACAGCCTGTCAATCACCGATCGTTAGTTCACTTGCTCGCTGCCTCATACACACACACAACAGCGGTGATGACAGTGACGGCAACAGCAATGAGATACCGGGCTTCAGAAAGGAGGGACAAGGGTCTGTCGACTTCACTCGGTGGGTCCCTCTGCAGTGTGTGTGTGTTGTGCAAGTGACGCATCTTTATGCACAAAACGGTGGTGTCAAAGGTGGTAGCAAGACGGTGAGAAAAATACAACACTTAAAAAAAGGAGGTTGAGCAGGCGGCGGCGGCGGAGGAGGAGGAGGAGGAGGGGGAGAGAAGTCTTCATTTCACTTCTACACGTACACATACTCAAACCTACCAGAAGAAGAGTCGATTGATGTGGTCATGAGTGGCAGATTAGAGATTTGCTTTTTATTTTTTGTTACCTTCTAGGAAACCTTCCAGAATAGCCGATCTAAATACCCCACGATGGATGTCATTGGAACTTTAAAGAGACCTTTCATGTAGTTAAATTAGGAGATCGTCATAGGGAAGAGAAAATCAGCCACAGTCATCACAACTTTTGGCCTGCAAAAGTGAGATCCAACTCAAAAGTCTTAGCAAAACCAACTGAGACTGCACTGTTAAACATTGCAGGTTTAAGTGAATGGATCGTTGAGTAGCCGCAAGTAAGGCAGTAGGTGGTTTGGCATTTAAAACTCCACGCCCTCCTCCTGCTTCGAACGTCCGACTTCCAGGTGGATACGCCCCACAATCTAAGTGCTACGACGAGGTGGCACTAAAACTGCTTCAGCTGCATTTTAGAGTGGAGGACTTTGAGGAGGCATGAAATGAGCATCAACTGAGTTACCGCAAAACAGTTGAGAGGGCAATTTGAGTGGATGAGGTGAGGTGGTGCCCCATTCGACACCTCGCAAAAGGGAAAAAAGTAGCCTCGAGGTGATTGGCTGATGAGGCTTTTATCATCAATTCAACTAACTTAAGCATTGCCGCATAAAATGTGTTCTCAAACCCCCTACAAAATGAATACTCTTTTATAGTTGCTTTTTTTTAAAAAAAATAAAAATCACTAAAGAGTAACTCAGCGTGTACAACAATTTTGATTTACTTTTGACAGACAACACTTGATCACGGCCTAGTGAATGAAAGTTGCACTGAAGAGGGAAGTGACAATGACATCCGAGACACTGGCAAATGGTGCCAAGAGTCGACACAATCTGCCACTTTGTAGGGGTGATTTGTGAGTCAAGTTATCAACTCGACTTCACTGTGTCTTGTCACATGTCAAGCAGCAAAAAATGGAGGCAGGAGGGTTTTCACGTAAAGTCAAAGCAATCTCCCCAAAAGAGTACACGATGAAAGTGTCTAAGGCGGGGGAGGCGACATCGCCTCACAACTACACTGTGGCGAGCATCAAAATGCAAACAATGAGTAGACAACTTGTAATTGTTTAAGTGAAGTGCTGCAAACATGATGAGATGAGGGAAAGAAACCTCTTCGTGAGGAGGTCTACAGACAAGACAAGGAGGCAAAAGGCTTAAGAGTCGACTCGATGAGAGCCCCGAAAGTAAAAGGAAAGAAAAGAGATACAGAGTTATAAGAACTTTTAAAAGCAGTTATTTTACCATGAGATTGTAATTAAGTTGTTGTGAGGTAACCACCCATAAGAAGGAAGAAAGGAGGAACGAAACAACTCCACACTGTACACGTCGGAGTGCACCAAATGAACAGGCAAGGTGACAACACGTGGAGCCAAGGCAACCAAATGGAGGAGCGATGAATGGCATGGGGATGAACAAGGGGAAAACTAAGTGTAGGACAGTGATTTTTGGATGAAGAACTGAAGAAATGCGAGTTCTTAAAATGGAAACACAACTGCAACCAGAAGAACGTGGCAATGAAGGTGTGGATGATCAGTTACGAGGTGATTGCCTAGAAAAAGATGCATCACAGATGTCCTGAAGACTGCCTTCTTGGGAGCAATAGTGATTCCCACAAGAGGTGGGAAAATAATGTTATCAAAGATTACAAGAATTCCTCTCTTCTCTCATTTTTTTGTACCACAAAGTCGGACGGTTATGCAGGAATTGCGACATCCACAATAGGTGTGGATTGATGTAACAAAAGTGGACTTAAATTGGTTTCATTGCTCTCAAAGAGCCCCGAGGAGACCCAGAACACCGATGTTTTCATTCTCCCCTTTCCTGTCCTCCCAATTGGGAGTTGTAGAAGACACTAAACAACAAGCGTAAAGAACACATCTGCATGACATTCTCTTCCCTACCCTTCCCTTTTGTCCGCTTACAAACCAGTGCACTTGTTCAAAAAGCCCGTGCGCGCATTCGCTTGCTCGCTCGGTCGTGTGTCCTGTCCATTCGTTTGTTAGTTTACTTGTTGCTTTGCTCCCTTCCTCTTCCCTGTCAGTTGTTTTTGTCGCGCGGCTATGTCTACTCTCCTATTAGCTCGCCTCCTAGTCCGAAATGCCTCACAAGCACCGCAAAACAAGTGGAAGGGAAAAGGGGACAAAAGTAGCGCATTGAAGTCATCAACTTTTGCTTAATTCCCTGTAGGTTTTACCGATTCAGGATGCGGAGGTGTGTGACCCCTCAAGTGGAGGTCAAAATCACCAATCGACCAATCACAAAGTTGATGACATGATGTCGAGTGTCTCTTTTTTTTTACGTATGAGTGAAAAAAGATGCGTCTAAAATCTGTTTATCGGAGTCGAAAACACAATTTTAATCCTCAAGAAACTTTTAAAATTGTAGAGAACGATTACAACTACCTGTTTTGGATTGGATGTTTAACCAAATTGTTGGTCAAATTGCTTATACTTAACGAATGTGTTAAAATATAGGCAATTTTAAGCAGCACCCAACTGACATTAGCGACTCTAGCACCCAAGATGATTAATGATGGCGTGAAACAGGGCATCCTCGACCACACTTTCGCCATATCCAGAGGATGGACCCCAGGTTTTCTCCACTCTCACAACCAATAGGAACTCAGTGTGCAAAGAAAGAAAATTTGCAAGCGCAGGATTCCCTTGACGCATGATTGGATGTCAGGAGGAGCGGAGGATTTGCAGGCCAAGTTGATGACTAAATGGATGTGCCGACGGCATGAGGGTGAGAGGTGGTATAACTTCATTTATGCACCCAATGTTTATTCAAAAAGATTGATAGTTGAGAGTTAAGTGCACAGTCGAATTGACAATCAGCTAGAATGGATGTATTGCATAGGACTCTGCATGCATTGATCCGATGACAAGTCAGTGACAAAGTGATGACACCAAGCAGGATAGTCGATTCCGTGTGGAGGAGTGTGGTAGTCAAAAGGTATGGAAATCCCTAGATTAGTGCGAATAGAAACGGGAGAAATGGACCTGAACTTGAACATGAACAAAGACAACTTTGAGGTGTATGGGTGATTGGTTTGGTGAGTTGACAGATCTGTCGAGGACATATGAGTAAAGGAGATGCTCAAAATTGTTTCGATGAGGCACGGTTTTAGTGAGAAGGGTTGAACATCTCCTATGACCATGACGCTGTCCACGCACAACTGTACACAGAAGTGCATCCATCTGGACATCCATTCAAGGCCATAGCATATGGAGAGGGGGTAAACGCCAACAACAAAGACACCACCTTCGTCATTTCCGCTACCATCAATAACACCAGTCCAGTTCAACTCCGTCAGTCAAATGAACAAGCCATCGCATGCATGTACGTCCAGCTGACTCACAAAGACATCCACCTCTCTTGACTTCACCCTCCAACACAGACACATCAATACGCAGTATGGCAGAAAGTATGCTGAGTTGATCCTGGACAGGTTACATGGAGATGCAACTCAAGCTACGAAGCTCCGCAACTAAACGAGACTGGAAAACATTAACTCGCTTTGAGCTGTCAATGCACCCTGGGGACGCATCAGGCCTCCACGCTGATACCACTGCCCAAGCCAAACGCCTTCTTGGTCTTCTGTAAAACGATGGTAATCGCCAACCTAGACACATATGGAGCAATAATTCAAGTGGAATCAACTATGACGCTGCACTTTATGAATTATAGCAACTTGAAGTCGCAGCAGTGAGGGGAAGGAAGACCTAAAGGATCATATCCACACGCACGAGCAAAACTGCTGATGGGTATCAGTGAGATACGAGTCTTTTTCAACTTTGCGTGCGTGCATGCCAGCCCGTTTTCGTTTTTTTTCCTTACGCCCCTCGGCTTTGAGTAATACCGCGCACATACACGCACGCACGCACGCACGCACGCATACACGCACGCACGCACGCATGCAAAGTCACCGACCAACCTACCGACAGAGAGTGGAGCGAGAGAAAGGCAGACAGACGAGAGGAGAGCGCAACGAGAGAGGAAAGGGCAGTGAGACAGACAGGCGAGGACGCGTGCGCAAGCATTCACTAATTGAGCAGGGTGGAACGGACGGACTGTCGGTCGGACGAACGATACGCATGCACACGTGCATACCCACCCACGCACGCCCATAATCAATGCACGCGCGCATACACGCTTCTGAAGGTCTCCATCCCTTCAATGATTTGCATCATCATTCTCATCACAGTTGTGGCCACAAGGACTGGGTTCCTTTGACCATGCTTCAACGGTAAACAGCTAGTCACCTCTAGACCGGTCAAAACTTCAGTGAAATTTGGATGCCAGCGTCTTCCCTACAGACTTATTTAGACCTCCTAACCACTGGACCTTGTTCATGGTACTTAAAACTCTTCCGTAAGATCGCAACATGACGTGCTATAAGACAGGGCCTTCAGACGTGCCTTGAAGCTTGGAAAGGCTAGGACAACTTTAAAGGTGGTCGGTTGTCTTGTTAGTGATACAAACCGAATTCTTTTCCCCGGTTTTGCTTCTATGGCATTGCCATGACGTTCCATTTATGGAGTAGGTAAAGCCCTACATTGGAGAGGTGGAGAGTGAACGTGACTGATGATATTTATAGAACTTGACTTCCGCTTTTAAGGCGATAGGCAAAGTTGAGTGGAATCAATCAGGTGTAGTACAGAAATCAACAGCAAAAGGAAGCTGAAAGACGGTTAGAAGATAACCCAAAGAGACTGGACTACATCGAAGTAAGTGAATTTGATACAGGAGATCCGGTTTTCCCATTCATATTATGACGCATCAAGAACCACCTCATGTTGCAGATCATTAGGGTGAAGAAAGCTACTCAGCGATCATGGCAATGTTTTACGAAATGAATAAATTCTAACAGTAAAAATGCAATCATTTGAAATGGTAAAGGTTTCAAAGTGCATTTAAAGTTGAACATAAAAGGGACGTTGAGTTTACTGATTGTACGCTCGAACCTAAACAAACCACTCACCTGATCCGCTGCAGTCGCCTGTCGATAGACCGCCGAGAGGTCTGCCAGCTGGCCTAGTCCGATAGCCGCCGCCGCGGCTGCCTGCAATCCTGCAGCGTAAGCATTGGAAGCGGAGGCGGCGGCGGCTGCGGCGGCTGTAGCTGCGGCCGAATTATTGATTATTCCGTCCACCGATAGTGCGGAACGTTTGGTGTGTGGTGAACCCGCTGGAGCTCCATGCGGCACTTTGAATACTGGAAGGTGATGAGATGAAGAGAGTTGAGGATGCAGTTGGACTAGTGAATGCTTTACCGATTCGCCTGTTAGGTGACTGGCAATCCGATTTGGCCCAGCACTACGTACACACATGCACGCTCAACAACATTCAGAAAGACAGGAGGGTAGAGGTAGGCGCGGGGTTAGTCCCCGAACCAGGCAATTAAGCGATCCAGTTGCGGGATAAACAAGACGGATTGGTGGTGCTGGTGGTGGTAGCGGCGATGGATGGAAACGAAGGTATAAACACAGGTACGCGCACACTCGCACGCAGAGAGATCTGGTGTGTTTGTGTGTATGCTTTCTGGGTAGTGTAGATGGAGAGACATCTCACTTCCCTCCTAACCTACCCCTTTTCCTTCCCCTCCTCTTCCCGACTCCCCTCTACCTTCTTAAACACGTCTGGGTCAGGCATTTATCGACGACCGAAACTACGAACGGACGCTCGCTTATTATATCAAAAATACAACGAATTAGATGTCCTCAGAACGCCAGCATAAATGGGTTTGAATGTAAAAAGGGGTGCATCTAATAAACACAAATACAATCGTTGTTTGGAAAACAAAAATGTTGAGATCTTTAAAAGCGTTTTTCCTTTTACAGGGCGTGAACTCTCATTTGCCATTCAGGCATTCCATGTGAGTGGACAGAACTTTGATCCCTTGAAATCTACTTTTAGAGTCAGGATGTTCTTTGACGACAAATTGGTCCCACTTTCTTAATAATGTCGGAATTCTAGACCTTGATTGCGTTGTGGTTTATTAGAGGTGCACAGAAGTTTGGCCCTCGTCAGCAAAACTGAAGCCTCCATACCGAACGATCCCGTAAGCAAGTCTATAGAGTTACGTGTTTGTGAAGGCTTTATAGCATCAGAGAGGAGGCTCTCACCCTCAAGCACTAACTTCAAATATCATTTTATCGTCACAGTAGGGGAATGACTCCAAACCACAACCATTTGGTCATCCTACTCGTGATCACAAGCCTTCACCGTCTTTAGAATGGGAAGAAAACAGTTGCAGAAAGCAGAGAAACGCGGCGTACGTTTCAATGGTCGGTGAATTTGCGGCAGCTTCAAAATGCCCATTGTGAAGATGAAAGATCAGTTAAAGGGGAGGAAGGACAAAGGACATCGTCATAGCTACCACTTGCGAACAACCGTTATTATAAGGTCATGCCCAACATTTCAAAATTGTCCGATCGACCACAACGAAATTTGGCCTCAAATCGCTCTTTCTTGGCGGCGGACCGATTTTGGCAAGCTTAGTAAGAGGACGGCTTTTGAAGGAGATAAACCGGTCCTCTCTCCCGCCTAGAAGGTCTAAGATCTTGCTTTGATGTGCATGTTCCGGCTGAGATGAAATGCAAATTCTAAAGACACCACTGAAATGAATCCCTAAATCCTTCACTTCTCAATGGGCAACTCATTTCAAGCCAAAAATTCATTCTAAAGTGAATATTAGTTTTTTTTTTAACAATCTGCTCCAAAAGCAGGTTGTCTGGACACGTTTTAAGCGATATCGCTTTTGAAAAATCTGAAAAACTCAACATCATTTTAACCAAGACTGATAAAGTGTTTGACATCAATGCCCTGGATCCTTTTAACTCCAGACCCTGTCCTCTAGGCACCAATTTCTTCAACTTTCATGACTCATGCTTGGTTAAAGAGGAACGGAAACGTGTATGACCAAATTGTACAAACTCAGAAATTTCAGCAAACAATCTTGGGCATTTGTGATTCCCGAAGTAGGGCGAGGGAGGAAACTTTGGTTGCAGTAGCGACTTCACTAAGTCCGACAAATTTTGCTTTTGGCCTTTACTCTCGGCGATTTGTAGGTGAGTTTATGAAAACATCTCCAAGCGAAAAGAAAAAATGGATTCCTTTCCAATCCCCGCCTCTTGGGTCGAGCTTCCAATATGTTTAAGTTAAACAACAATGAAATAGCATAGCGGATGGCTTCTACCAATGCATGTTACCGACTTAAAAGGTCCTCCCTCTTAATAACCTTCAATTTTCGTGATTGGCCCCGGGGTTGAATGAATCAGGAGTTGAGGTGGGGCTTGGCGATATGCAAAAGTTCGGACTGATCTGATCGTTTCTGATGCACAAGCACCTCCTTTAGTCCCCCACCCCCATCTATCTCCCCCATCGTCTACCCGCCCGCCTATATCTGCTGAGTCAAAGTTGACAGGCAGGGCCAGTACTGAAATTTCGACAGGGCCACTCTCTAAGGGAGGGAGGGTAGGAGGGCGGCAGGCGAACGAGAGAGTAAATACCATCACGTCTCGAGAACCAGCTGTCATACACTTTTGAGAGCCGAAAAATCGCCTCCTATTTCGCCTTCCTCTACTACGCACGCACGCCGCACCCACGCGTCCACTAGCTGGCTCGTCTGATGCCCGCGCACAAACGCACGCAAGCACCGACGCAAGTAGGCAAGCAAGGAACGTCAATAGAGGAACGAGAACCATGCGCAGGGCGGGATGGCGGGTTTCGGGGGTTGGAGTGGGGGGGAGAAAAGGAGGGAGGTAGGGGGGGACAAGGGGAGGAAAACGAGCGAGCCGCTAGAGAGAGCGCGGGCTTATGCACGCTGCAGTTGATGCAAACAGAAAATTGCCTACTTGCCTGCCTGCCTAACTAGCTATTTTGCCTGCTTGCCCAACTAGCTAGATAGTTTACTCCTTGGCTTGCTAGTTGACCAAGCTCACATACATAAAGGCACAGAAAGAGAAGATCGGAAATAATTAATGTGCGTGCGTACGGCCAAGTCCCCACACCAAGTGATTGCGGCTGTGTCATAAATTATGGAGCCATCTACCTTCCCTCCCTTGTCTCTTTCCCCTTGGGGTAAACAGTACCGATCATTCCAACCAGTGCCTGATCAGTCCAGCTCACGATGTGTACACGATGCAAATTGACCATGATCCAGAAGCGGTGAAGGAAAATGCAGAGCTAACAAGACTGATTGGCTGAACGCTTGACATATTGAGGATTTGAGAAGTATTTGTGCCGCTGTTGGGGGAATGCAAAGGATCTAAATCGGTGAAAGTTGGTCTGTTGCATCCCGTCAGGTAACTATGGGAGAAACTCAGTGAGGGCGGGCATTTATTAATTGAAACCAAAGTTAATTATTTAGTCAACAGGTATTTAACCACCAACACTATCCAGTACTTGTTTTGGAACGAACAAAATATAGTAAAATTGCCAATAGTCTCCCTCCCCTCCTTCAAAAATGGAGGCTTGATTGACTTCACACATACACGCAACACACCACACCAAACGTTTCTGTAGGCAGGGAGGGGGAGAAGAGAAACAACAGGGGAAGAAGGAGTGGATAAGCTTCGCTGTCGGTTGGACATGAATGTGTGCTGCTGCTGTTTCTGTCGGGAGCGTTATCCGCAGTAGCAGCAGCAACAGTGAGATGGGAAAACACATACACAGCCAATCTGACACGGCACCACAGCTGCTGTTGCTGTTACCCCCGCTATTACTACAACCACCGCTGTCGCTAAATACATGACAGAAAGAAACGACCACAAGAAATATGGGTCGAAAGAGGACGAGAGAAGGGGGCGAAAGGGAGCGCCGACTCCCCTCTTCTCTCCGCCCAATCGAAGATCGGCAACAGGTGCGTACGCGCTCTGTCACGCGCGCGTGACTCATTGATTGGACAATACAACCGTACATACGCATGCATGTTTTAAATACCCCATTGAGTCATAGAGAAGCGGGTTCACCCATGCACACTGGCGCACTCACTTTCACGCACAGTGAATTCCTGTTACAACCAGTTCTAACCTTTTCCACTGTCGTTCACTTAAATACCCGTTGTTGTCATGATGTGATATGATGTTATATGATTTGGCAAATTCTGCTTCAAATTGGTTAGAAGATGGACGATGCATGAGAGAGTCGATGTCAGGTGGGAAACAAAAGTGGGAGTTGAATAGACTACACTTAAATGGCATCGTTACGATGATATAGCACCAGCATCAACAACAAAACAGTGACTCACACGTGCGTACACATACACAAACGTACAGACGAGGGGTGACTAACTAACTGACTGGTTGGCTGGATGGGGTGACTCCAACGACGACTTAATTTAGGACCAGTACGCACGGTGTACGCCTGAGTCAGCTGACTCGGTGGCTGATTTGCTACTAGTAGCTTAGGTATCAATGTGTATGTCGATCCCTCCTCATCCCCCTTGTGGGAGGGGGCGGCTACGCTTAGTCTACTGCAAGCTGCAGGAATGCAATGTTTGCGAGTCCCAAATGTGACGAGTGTGAACCACCCATAATAAGGGAGTTAAACCCTCATTTTTATCCTTTTATTTATCAATGGATTACGAACTCGCTTTAAGAACTGTCAAGTTATTTGCACACAGTTTGTCGCACATCAACTTTATGCGAAAGTCAACAGTTGATCAGCTGCGATATGACCTTGAGACAATTGAGATGACACTGATCGATTGGTCAGGTGCCTAAGAAGTGAATTTGAACAGCTGTGAGGGGTCACGAAATTGAAGCTCAAATCAATTAGCTCCAGTCGACCTTGATAGCACTATTTGGACTCCTTCCCTTTTTCCCGCTCCCAATTATACAAAGCGTCAAGATGCAACTAAAAGGGAAACATAGGGTGCTTTGGGACGCCTCTTAAGGTCGTTGCCGCCACCTGTGTTAGTGCAAAAGCAGAAGTAGTAGTACAAACACAAATAACGGTCGTCATGGTATTCCCATAGCCAATGAAAAGTGCGCATTTGTCAAATGGGAAACTTTGGTGTGTGTGTGTGTGTGTGCGGTAGATAGCAAGCATACAGGAGAATAGTTGCCTACCTCTCGGCCACGAATGGGGAGAATATGGATGCAATTAATCATTACTAAAACGATCCCCACTAATACCACTACCACTAACGATGATCGGGATGGAATATTGCAGCTGCGAGTGTGCACACAGGTGCAAGGAGGTGAGGAGATTGATAACCTTTATTGAATCAAGAAGGAAGAGGGGCGGAGGGTCTGGGTGGATGCCAAAAAGAAACTCGGCATTACTGCAGTCACTTTAGATCGTGAACTGCTCACTGAGTAGAGGCATCTCACAAAATGACAAGCTTCATGCACCCAATTTTGACGAATTAAAAACAAATGTAGCCGTGGCAGTATGCTTTGAAGTTGGGTTACGTAATTAGCAACAAGACTTGCACACAAATTAAAGCCATCAACAGAGGTGAGAATTATCTCATCTTAGAGGTGCACTAACGCACACACATTTGTCAAATCTGAGTGCATGCTAATTTACACCTGTCACGACTAGGCAATTGAGGCACGAATACAAGAAGGTAGCTACTACGGTGGAGAGGGGGAGGGAAGGAGGGAAGTTTCCCAAACGAAAAGGATGCACTACTATCGGCAAATTTTAAGTATTAAACGTTACGCACGAGAAGCTGATTGGTGAGTGCTTTCGATCAGATCCAATCACGAAGCAGAACAACTTCTACTCAAAAGTCAATTGATCAATAATGGAATTGGACGATTGATGCTGCTCAGCAATTGGCTATCACTCCGGCAACATTGAATGAGCGCTGTTGGTTAGCAAAATTGAGTGATTCTATACCCTCAAAATTAGCCAGAGATGTTGATCAGGTGAAGACACGACAGCACGCGATTTTAGTTTTAATCAATCGGAAGACCTTTACACAAAACCTGTTTTGCATCCGTTTAAGCCGGTCAATCACGAAAGCGGAGACGAACTGCCACTGGCTCCCAATTCTCCACAATAATACGTACAATCTAAACTACCATCAAACCCATCAAAAGCGGATCGACAAAGTAGCTACCACATGCTCCTACAATGCGAGGGTAAGTTATTCAAATGCGTTGATACATGACAATGGGTTAGCTGGCGCAAGAGGTAAGTAAGTTTCTCGTTTCCCAATTATTATTTGTTCTGGTGTAACAAGTGTTTCATCTTCGAGAGCCTATGACAGGTGTCCGCATTCATGGCCTGACAATTGACTAAATGATCGGTAAGTAGTTTCGACGGCTGTTCCGAGGTAAAGCCAACTCTGCACGTGAATAGCTGCTTACTCAAGACTAAAAATCATATCTGATAAGTCAGGCTATCCATTTATGATGTAAAGAGGAAAAGAGATGGTACGCATTTGATTACATCAACGAAGGTTTGATGCAGATGTTGGTGCATTTGCAACTTATCGTGCGCTTCTTTTCCTTGAAAAACGAGGCGAAGTGTAACAATATCAAAAGCAATGACCCAAATTCTCGGACGCACACAAGGCAGGGCGGAGAATTCTTTACAAGTCGAATTGTAATGACCTCAATCAGAGGTGAAAGTAAGTGGGTGAGCACGCTTTGGGAGTCAATAAGCAAAGAAGCGTGATCGACGACAGTTTTTTTCTCTTGCCTACCTGCCCGACTGGTAGACTGGTTGCCTGCCTCCCTTTTTACGCAGGAGTAGTGGGTAGCAAAGAGATGCAGAAAAAACGAACGCTGCTGATAGCAACTCAAAGCCAGCCAGAGCTAGCTCGTTAGCCAGCCAGCCAGCCATCCAGCCAGCCAGCCAGCCAGCAAACTAACCGACCGACCGACCGACCGACTATCCAACCGACCAACCAACCAGTCTAGTTGGCGTTCGCGCACATACACGCACCGCGGCATTCTGACGCGTCCACCCGCCATCACCACTACCATCGTCGTCAGTAGCAGCAGCAATAGTTGTAGAGGCAGCACAAGCGTTCCCTACTCAAACGTATCGCAGCAGATGCACGCACGCATGTGCGTGGGCAGTGTGGAGGGAATAGGGACGATGATGCCAATGCTGTTGTTGCTCCTGGCGGTGCGATGGTGACGGTGACGAGGCAATATAAACAAAACTGACCCCCTGACTTGGCCAGTAAAAAAGACAAAGTGGATAATTCTATCCTCTTCTCTTCCTCTACCTTTTAACTAAGTCCATGAGTGGTGATCGACGCTTGTCTGTTGTTGCGATGATTTCCATGTCAGCTTTAAGTGAACTATATGGCTAAGGAGGCCTTTCTATCCCCCTATTCTGATATTCATACTGGCGGCGCTTAAGTCCCTTATCACACATCTAAGGATCAAAACGACAGCTTTGCGCTAAAGAGGGACATGATCGTCCGCCAAATTATCATCGGTTCTGTGGTGTTCAAATCATGGAGACTATTCAATCTCTAACATTTTAACTGCCACGTTAATGCAACCAAAATCCCTCCCCCAAGACTCGATAATCTTAGGATGGTCTGAAAAATTTGCAGAAGATTCCATCTTTTTCCCTTTTGGATTGGTGTGCACTGGAGGTAACGTTATGATGATATGTAATGAAATGCTAAAAAGTATGTGAAATCACATCTAGGAGGTGTCAATCACGCGCTCACGGAGGACGTTCATTTGTGCAAGGTACAAGTGAGCGAGTGGGTACACGACTAAACATCTATTTGCAACGCTGCTTAAAGGGATGCGAGATAACAACCAAACACACCACTTTCACCACCCCGAGCAGGCCAAACGCAAGAGGCAAACATCCTGTGTGCATGTGTGTGCGGGTGTTTCTGAGTGACAGCTTCTATCAATTTGTGTTTACAAAGAGAACCGAACACAAGTGCACTACTGTGTATCGCAGAGAGCGGCGGCGCGTTGGGCCAACTTCTCCCTCTTTCTCGCATTTAAATCAAGCTAGAGAAAAGAGGTTTCAACTTAACAAAACGACAACAGCCCATTCCCTTAAACACACGACTAATTGCCTCCCTTCGATGGACATAAAAGAGCAACAGCTGACACCAATGGCAAAGATCACAAATAAATGAGCCGCGTTTGTATGCGCCTGCGATTTCAATCACAATCTTGTTAAAAAGTGCCACAAAGTATTTCTAGCGGTCCAATCGTGTAAAACTACAGCAGAAAGAAAGCAAAATATGTGTTGCTGTTTGGTTACGTGGCAAATCCGTCTGAGACGGTGGGATGTTCAGCACCACAAAATTCGAGTTATTATGTACAGACGGTGAGCTCAGTGTCCAGACAAAGTATGTCAAAAAGTAGATCTACAAACAGCTCATTTTAAGTGTTGCAAACACCATTGCTCTCCGGCATGCACGCACGCACGCACGCACACACACACACACGCACGCACGCACACATAACGCAAAATTATGAGTGGGAAGAGAGCTGGCACGATGGGGACACATTGTGTACCCGAATTATTCTAAGTGGGTTATTTTCGAGGCTCAAAAAAAAAATTGATTGATACTGGGTCTGGATGCGGAACCTTTTAGGAGAGAAGAGGAGAGGTAAACAAACGCCACTGAGACCGCTTTGTGTCCAGTGGGTGAGCGAGGGAAAGCGTGCAGGTGCGTCCGTGTGAGTGAGACGAACGCCATCCTCTCTCCCTCCCTCTCACTCAGCATCAGAAAAAAAAAGCAAAAGCACGGACAGCCAGCCGCTGAGCTTCGCCCTCCTACCGCTCATGCACGCACACGCCCGTGCACAGGGGTAAACACGAGGGAGAGGGGGGACCAGGCGGAGGAACGGGGATGAGGGATGATAGGGTGAAGAGGAGGGTGGGGAGATAGGCAGGTCGGCGTGGGTAACGCCGAGGGGAAGAAGGAAGACGTAAGGATGGATACACAACACAAACAGACGAACTTACGCGATGCTCCGTGTTCGATGAAATTGAAGTCGAAGGGAGTCTGCGTAAAAAAAGCAAACAAAGAAGGCAAAAGTTAGGGGCATAGTGAACTGTGGGTGCCACAGAGATTCTTCAAGGCACACAAAAACCAGTGATTAATAGCTGTCTGATTGAGATACTCCCAACTGTAGCCGTGGGATGGTGTGTAAAGCGCTAAGTGTGGCAGTGAATGGCCCTGCGTCCTCTCGTCCCCCCTCTTCCCTCTTCTAATCAGCTGATTGAGACAGATGACTTTAATCGATTGACAGGACAATCAATGGGCCTTATTGGTGCGCCTACCTCAGTGAGCTTCAAACACCAAAATTGGCACATTTGACACGCAAATAACTTTTCCGTGTTTAAACGTGGAATAAGGAGGGAAGTAGAAATAAGCGTTCCCAAAAACTCGATGTAACAATTACCAATTAACATGGCTACAAAGGTCAGTGTAATGAGAATTAACTCATGCTACAGGAGATTACAAGGAGCACAAACCGATGTGTCTAAAAGTTCAATTTATGGACACAATTTGACATACGTGTGGAGTGTGAAGCTGCAAGAGAAAGTTACTTTAAATGTGGTAAGTAATGAAAATGACTGCTCCCTGGTGGCAAAAGTACCACCTTGGCGCACACACCAAAGTTGACGTACACCCACGACTGACTGCGAAAGCAGAAGAGGCTAATTTTAATGATTCCAAACTACAAAATTTTATTTCTTTCCTCAAACCACCGTAGTGTGAGTTAATGCTTACGCCAAGGAGATATGCCACGATGCATTTACACTGATGCCACACGGTCTCAGGGAAGAAAAGTCGCAGTTTGCTTGACTTAAATTGAAAATTTTGCAGTAGTTATTAAGATGCGTGTTTTGGGCTCCCGTTGGCATAAACTGCGTTTTTTTCCTCCTTCGCCAGTAATTTCGATCACAAACAATGAGGCGGTGTGTCAGGAGTTTTGGGACTCTCAATCAAATTACAATGGCAACAGTCAGCAGAGGGAACCAAACATCGTAACTAGACAGGCCGAAGTGAGGGCATCCAATGAGACGTCATTTGTCAAATATGTTGATAACTGGAAAAGGATGCAAGAGGAGGAGGCGGCAGAGGAGGAGGAGGAGGAGGATGGGATGGGATGGGTCAGACTTCAAAAAAAGTGTCTTTCGAAAAGGCAGACTAAACAAAGTGCCCACTGCCACACAAGAAGTTTCTCTGAAGTAGACAAAAATCGCCTCCTTTGTTAGAATGGACGAAATTTTATGCTGTACTTTTGACTTCGATTAGCTGTTATAACAGTCGCAGGGAGTTTGACGTATTCGTTGAGTGGAAAAAACTGCTTACAAATGTTTCAGGCTTTCAATAGATACAAAAAAGTTAATGTCATTAAGGTTTGTGTTGAAAAAAAAAGAGGACAGCATAGTTTGGAAGGCATTATTTAAGTTTTATGGCTGATTGAAACTGACTGCCAGACTCAAGTGTAGTGCCATTGTTTCGTGCAGTGATTCAGTGTATGCCAACACAGTATTTAAACAATTGGGTGCAAGCAAAAGGCAGTAGTGTTAATGCATTCAACCTTCCAATTTGCTCATTACTTAGCAGCTATGGTAGTAAAATTAAAAACTCTACTTTTACTTCTATCCATGCTGCATGTCGTCACACCTCTGCAAGTTGTGACAAGGCTGAGACTCAGCTGTGTACACCTCACAATGGCTTTTAGTGTAAGTCGAGCATTAACATGACCATCAAGTGGGAGCCACCGACGTTTATTGCACCCACCACAGCAATGGAGGTTATGGGGTTGAGCATATAGCCTTCTCTGTGATTAATGTGGGCTTTGCAAGATCACAAATTTGGCAAATTTCCGAGGAACACAGGGAAACATGTAATGCACACAAAATTTCCCCACTACAAAACAAAACTCAACCCATCTGGGAATGAGCAGAGAGAAGGAAAAGGGGAGGAGGAGGCAGGGGGAGGGGGAAAGGAACATAATTTTGACGCTGCGGCAATGACTTTGCGTATACTAGTTTCCTCTTCCTCTCCGTCTAATTTTCACCCTCTCTAGTCTGCATTTAATAAATATTGCATTGGACAAAACAAATCCTTTAGCGCTGCACCAAAACAACCTATGATGAAAACTTCCTGCATTTCCAGTGGATGACATAAAGCAAATGGTGTACTCTTGTTGAATGACCACTTACTGTCCCGAAAAAAAAACGTGAAAGTGGCGTGGTTAGGCACCGAATATAAAAGAAAGTGAGTAAACAGGACAATTGAGATATACACGAAACCAGTAAATGCAGGTTAAGGGATTAAATGAAGTTAAAATACTCAGACGGCAACACTATTGCGTATGAAATGAGAGGATGTTCGACTAACTGTGCTTCCTTAATCAAAGTTAGAGATAATGTAGAAAGAGGATATAAATAATTTTCCCTGGGGTCGAAGAAGAAAGTTAAAATGCGTTTGTTGAGGAGTAAACTAATGATATGGCCGTGGACTAACGTTACAACAATTCCGAACTATCAATAACGAGGCACCACCCTACTCAGAATGGAGTGCATTGCATAAGAATTTCAACAACAAAGTATTTAGCACGCAACATACGAGGAATCGGGAAAGCATCTCGATTTCCACCCAAAAGAACTCATATACAGGTATCATAAAAAACAGTCTATCAATCGCACTAAAATTGGCGAAAACGAGGGCGTTGTAGCGTGCAATGCTTTGCAAAATTCGCAAACAAAATATAAATCTGATAAAGAGCCTATGCGATGGAAGTGCCAAATGAACTATAATAATGAGTAAAATTAAAAAGAACGCAGTATGACTAGCGGATCTTCAGCACCGTAAACAGAACCAAGATGAAAAAAACTTGAGTATTACACACATTCATCAAACGTTTCTCATTGTTAATGCAAAGTTGCATAGGAATTAAAAGCATAAATCAAGACTGAAATCAAAACAATGATATAGTAGTCAGGAATAATTAATTGTCATTAAAAATTCGTTGCTAATGAATCGAGAAAGATTGTCTATTCACAAATGCCCAATTGGTGACTTACATGCCCTTCGCCCTCGATAACTAGACCGACTTTATCCTCAGTTAGATTTTCGGACGATTTCTTTTGCTCCTCTTCTTCACCCTCATCTTTGTACACCTTTAATTCGTCCGTACAGGCACTTTCGTCTCCTGTCGAATTCATATGTGACATAGCCTCCCTGTCACACTACGCGCATAGCATGCTCAAGGTGAACTAAGCTTCCATAACGATTACCTTGAAGTAAAGACATCTACGAGATTTCATTACAAAAAACAATATTTATTACACCTGAAAAATATATACATGATGGAGAAAAAGTTATATTTATTTAACTGCATAATAACTGGAGGCGCACTTTATAAATCCGCGAAAGATGGCGATGACCGGTGATGTGGCGTCAGATATAAGTAAAATCGAACTTGATATACATGGTATAAAACAGCAGATCGATCAGTTTGAGGAAATTCTCAAGAGTGCGGAGTCTGGCCACACATCGGTTTCCACTCTCAATGAGAAATACCACGAAATAATTCTCTCTACCAAGGATCTTTCTCAGCACCTGAAGGCTCTTCGGGGGTAGTCACTGCTTAATTGCTATCCTGACCATTCACCTTCTTACATACTGATGTGGTTTTTATTTGTATTGTATGTTTGTCACTACTACATAAACGTCGATTGTACAACTCAGTATTAAGCTATGGCCTGTTGTAAGAATATCTAATTAGCATCCCTGACTGGATTCCTTTATCATCTGTAATTCAGATACACATGAAACTGTTCCTTTTTTGTTCAGGTGCTTTTCGATTTTGTATTAGGGCGTCCTACGCTCCTGGTGTTAGTGATGAGGTGCGTGCCAGAGCGCGTAACCTACACGAGCAGGCCATAAATCAGACTACTCGGATCCAGCGTATCGGTCGAGAGACCCAACGAATTTCCGCCGCTCGATCTCGTGCTGCCGCCGCTGCTTCTCAGGGCCCCACTGGCGCCATTCTTGATCCTAAGGGTGGGTTATTGCACCATCTCACATCCTTAGACTCTTTGATTCGCTCTATTCTTCATACCTCTTTTGAGTGGTACTTGTACCAAATGTCAGATTACCGTGTTCGACTACTTCGTAGACCAAAAAGATTATCATGCTGTATCATTCTTGAGGTTAGCGTATTTGTACCCAAGCTTCAGCGGTCGTTAGAATTTTTCCTTTTTCTTGCCTTATACAATATTTTTGCAGTAGGAGTAAAGATGATATGACCAATTAACTGTCACATGAAATGCTAGCCAAACCTTGTTCAGCGAAAGTTGGTCACCTGATGTACGGTGGGTGCAAGCAAACACTTCTGTGTTGGCGTGTGTTGTGTTCATGAGTTGCGAACCCATCGAATTGGCTTAGCGAATAATTCTCTTCTCTCATCTGGTTGATTTTATCGCCCTTTAGTTGAAACAGACCGATAATGTCCCTGAAGATGATGTCGTTCATAGCTGCGAAAATGAATAGCGCCATTGTTGGATTGGTTCTCTATCGTGGGCCTATTTGCAGGTTACATTGTCAAGTAGATTTAAACCGGCTTAAAAGAGTGCTAGACACATTATTTCGTAACGAGTATTAAAACCTCGCATTTGCAGTTATTAAGCTCATGCTCTGGACTGTGCATGTCCTCAATGACTAGGGTATTCCACTTCTAAAAACACGATTTCTTGTATGAAAAATCGACATTGATTCTGACTTAGTGAATAATGTTGATTAGGAGAGTCCCGTGTCGCACGTCCTTTCTAGGTGGCGGTACAGGTGGAATGCAGCAGATGCTCCAGATGCAGGATGACGAGCAGACAGCACGGGAGATGGAAGCTCTGGAAGCGGATATCATAATGATTAATGAGCTTTTTACTACTCTTGCAACATACGTCCACGACCAAGGCGAAATTGTTGACTCGATTGAGGCCAACACCGAAGCCGCTTACGTTCAGGTACTGAGGAGAGGAGAGGAATCGTTGAATTTCTCCTATTTATTGGTTCCGTTAGGAACAATTCTACCACTTAGTAATATTTTAGGTGCAATCGGGTGTGCAACAGTTGCATACAGCAGTACAACACCGAAGATCGGCGCGTCGTCGAAAATGCATGTGCGCCCTCGTCCTTGTGGTTGCTGTGATCATAGTTGGCCTAATTGTCGGGTTGAGTTTGCGGGATAAAGGTTAAACGTTTTACCATTCTTGTCCCTGTTACTGACCTCTTTTCTTCATTGAACCACTTATCATCTGTGATTTACCCTGACCTGCTTTTGCGCTTTCCTCCAAATGTTTCCAGTTCGTATGCTTGCCTCATCTTTCCATTGTCTCAAATTCTGTTAGAAATTAGGAGGAAAAGCCTTAATGTACTTGGAAGATAAAGTCATATTTTTTACGAGCTATTGATAAATGTCTTCCCCACTTCCACACTGGGGTGCTCCGCTGGCGTATGCGTCATCTATTACAACCTTTTTTTCGTACTTATTAGTCAAATGCATCGGATAACAGCCGGGACGAGTTCAGTGCTGACATTGAGGAGAATGAGTTATGTCGGACTAGGGTCTATTCACTGCAAAATTCTGTCAAGGTGGTCGTCTCCGTTCTAACAATTAGTAAGTCTGTCTGCAGTCCTGACCTGAGCCTGTAGGTGTCGGTGTAGGTACTGCACTTCCCGCTGGTTGAAATGAAACGGAAGATGGTGCTAAGGGCCAAATTTTGATCAACTGCTGGGAGTGCCATAATCACCATCAGACTACCTAGTTGGTGGAACCTTCTTCCATTCAACTATTACGTTAGAACGGTCGAAAGTTGGCACGGTCTCAAGGACTCATCGATTGCAGATTTGAAGACACGAGCACAAGATCGCCTCACATTCAGCAAGTTCGTTAGTGTCACCGACACCAGCGTCCAAATTGCATTAGGTTTTCCGAGACATCCAGAGCACGAAAGGGCTGGAGGGCTCGCCATACAAACAGAGCCCAAAAGCCGCTGTCATGGTGGCTAGAAAAAGCCATTATGGCTTTCGGATTGTCAGATCTCCGCCACGACATTCATCCCCTTCGATACAGAGGCACATTTTCGTAAAAAGGCTAAGTTCATGTCAATGCTGTGTATAAACAATACACGAGTACATACATCTGAGGAAGGAGGGACTGTACAAAAATCAGAGGGAGGGGGAGAGGAATGGAGGTTGATGATCAACCATTATCACTTTTTATTCCGTATTCTCTTGGCCAGGCTTTTTGAAATGTGTGTTATCGCACTGGATTTGCTCACTTGTTTCCTATAACGCGTGGGTAAGCACCGTTATAAAATCACCTTTCTTACCCTTTGGCGTGACGCAGGGCCTTTCGGCGTCGGCGCTTGTTCCTGGCGTGCTTGCCCAAATGCCTCTCCAGTGTGGTCTTCTTGAAGCGCTCCTGTATGCGTCACCAAAGGATACAAAGTGATTAGTTTCTCTCCTCCTTGCTTAATTAAGAAATGGCATCAAGTAGCACTTGTACAGCGATAGGTAAGTTAACGTCTTGAGGATGCAACACTCTGTAAGAGGTGTGCCAGTTTCACATAAACATCGTGGCGTCCTGTGCTTAAGTAGTGGGCACAAAAATAACATTCCTGATTAATTGGTGAACCATTGTGCTATTCATGACGGCCTGAAGGAAGACTTAGGGTCAAAAGTTTGTCACTCATTTTACCGAGAAAAATGAGAAAAATGCAAAATCCACTCAGAAGACGGTTAATTTGAGAAATTGTTCGAGCGAAGCTAGCGGAGTGAAGAACGATAAAAATGAAATGTTGCAGTTTGAATTTTCTCTAATTCCAGAGCGACTCACTTTGGCGTTAAGGGGAGCTAGACGCCCATTTTAGCGTTTCACGACGTGAAGGAGAAAACAAAATTTAGGGTAACCAGAGCAATGGAAAATGTGGATGAAAGCCTCTTGACAAGCAGTGAACAAGGAAATTTAATCTACTCTGTAAATCCAAAGCATAAACAATCTTTCCTTACTTGGAAGTCATTTTTAAAAAGGAAACCCTTTAGCCTCTAAGCTTTGAAATGCGCCTTTTCGAGGCCTGTGAACAAAAAAGCACCCACATAAAGCCAGAACAACGAGAGAAAGTGCTCCTTTGAGTACGCACAAAAACGATCCCTTTGCATATGAGGTCGCAGAAGCGAAGCCAAAATCAGCCACTCACTAACCCAAGTACGACTGTTTTCCAAAACACGCATCATAATTTAAATAACCCAACTTAACCGCTTCCGGATTTAAAATTTGGACGGAAATAAAATACATTGCAACGCCACAAGTGAGAAAAGTGCTCCAGTGCTAGATAAAAGCCGTTGAAATAGTAAAAAGCAGAAGGCCTACGATTTCCAAACAATATTAAATCTTGCGGCGAGCAACTGACGTTTTTGTAGTCAGTAAGGGCATTCTGGCGCTCGCGTTTTCGAGTCTCCATCAGAAGGCGGTAGTTGACAGCAGTTCCTTTGGGAGGCTTGGCGCCCATCTTCAACAGCAGCTCGCCCCGCGCCTTGCGTCGCTCAGCCGTACTCAGATTGCTTGCGTTTGCCCGTTGTCGAAGTAGGTCAAAAGGAAGATCGCGAACGCTAACGTAGTAACTCTCCTCCTCGACTTCGTTATCCATATCCCCTCTCCTGCGGGGCATCTAGGCAGAAGAGAAGAACGTGAGAATGAGGCGAGAAGTGCTTGTATACGCAACGAAAAATGTAAGATTTCAAACGGAAAAAATTGAAATTCAATAAATGAATTAACAAACATTTAGTATGAAAATATCGAATGAATTGACAAATGAAAGAAAGGTGAATGACCCCCAAAAGCAGGTTCGATTATGCCGAAAATGTGGACCAAACTCAAGTTTTAGCGAAGCATCTGCCAACGTCCAACCATGTGATTTTCACTAGATTTCAATCAAAAAAATTCAAGGGAAGCAGATATATCAAGAGGTGCGGAAGAGGGCTGCAACACTCTAGACGAACTCCAAACTGACAAAGTAGATAATCATAATTAGTTAAATGAACGAAGAAATGGGTTCAGGCTGGCAACTGAGTCGATAAGTGATTAGGAGGCGGAATGTGGAACGGGTAAACAGACTTACAGTTGAAAAAACTGAATTGAACAAGTAGTTGAGTGCATCAGAACTGCATAGCGAGCATAAAACTGACCTAATATGTAATGAAGTGAGAGATAAACAAATGACAGGTTTTAGAAAGGGACCAAATGCATAAAAATTTGGTGGATCAATGAGCGCAAAAATGCCTACAAACAACGATATCGAAATAAGTAGACCAATAACTATGTCGAGGTGCTTATGGGCACACAAACAGGAACATACATAATTAAGGATAAATAATTCAGGGATCACCATAAGAGCAATACCAACCTGATGTTAATTCAAGATGGCATTGGTAGATCAACACGTAAAGAGGAATAAAAAATGCTACAACTGTTCCATAAAACTCCGAAAATCCTTTAGTAGGAGAAGAAGAAAACATACGGGAGATGACAGAGCAGCCTAATAGATTAGATCACATCAAGCTATGATACAAAGCTACGATAACGATGCAATAGGAAATGGGACAGAAATAGTACTACCAAGGCAAAGAAAATAACTGCAATAGATCACGCCTTAAACAACGACCAACTCACGTAGATTACAACGTGCAAACATCGCGACAAGCAAAATCACTTAGTCAAACGAGCGGGGTAAATTGGAAATCAAATGCATCTTATCCCCAAGAAAATGTTATCCATCATACTAAACATAGCTATTTTATTATATTAGGTACTGTACGTACCTCGTCCATATAGAGGAAAATCGATCAGTAAATCCAAATTCTGTGTTATAGAAGCATGTGGAACATTTCCTTGGCAAATAGTAGACGCTTTCTTTAGCTTTGCTATCTGCAACCCCTTAAATTGCATCAAAGCTAAAAATTTAATAAATTAAACCCCCTCTTACAGGGACTGAAGTGCACAATCGTAAGAGGAGGATCAGAGTCGCTACAATTATTGCCTTTTAAGGCGTTGGATTGTCAAATTAGTAATGATTTTTTAGTCGTTATGAAATTCAATAGCAGAAGTCATGGGTGCACTTACATGTTTGGCTTCCAGTGCGATGGATCTGAAGGTATATAAACAATTGCATCGATAAAGTTTTCGCTTGTAAGAGTTGTCTTTTAGAAAATAATTTTGTGCAAACAATGTTTGTTTTTATATATCGGTTATGATTACTGTATGACAGAGTTCATATTGAATCATTATGCGATGTGATATTGTGGACTTATGTGCCATATTCCTTTGGCTTTTATCTTGTAATAAATATGCTGAGCCACTAGGTTTGCGTTATCCGATTCCTCAACTCCTTCTAGAGATAAATAGTATATCCGCCGTTCGTTTTGCTCGCGGCAGTGGACTTTTTCCCAGTGGCCGGGATGGCGTTATTGAAGTAAAATTTCGTGGTTCATGGTCATCAATTTGTAACTTTGGTTTTGACTACGAAGCTGCATCTACGGCTTGTTTCATGATGGGATTGTAATTGGCCTTTAACTTATTTAGCGTTCTAGTCCCCCGTACGGCGTCCCTATTTTGAATAGTCATAAAGCCAGTTTATTTCCGACAAGGCTTTCGAATTTCAACTGTAGTGGTAGAGTGACTCTTGGACCCAATCCACCCGAGTCCACGTCTGTTCATCTTGGTTATTGTGCGCACACTACTACGCTCCCTTCTCCCTGTCGTAATCACAGACGTGATGTCGCAATAGCTTGTTTGGAACCAATGAGGTTAGACACCTTCAGCACGCTCCCACCGGCAACTTTCGCTCCCGTAACCTGTGAGTTTTCACTTCTGGTGTCACTAAAGTAAAACGATATTTGTCTGCATTCTTTCCTCCAACGATGTTGCGTATAGAGGTATATAACTTGTCGATAACAATGATAGTACTTTGGTGGGAATGGCACAGAGCTACAACACCATCCGTTCATAAATGTCCTTGGCTGTGCTCCCACTTGCTCTTAGTTTCGGTTGCAGCGACATTTTATCGGCTCTGTTACCACTTTCTAAAGTTTCGGATGTAGAGTAATTGAAAAGTATACTGAGTTGGAATCTGGACGATATTTTCTCCCACATTTCCTTTGCCAAATGATATTGGTTCAATCTAAAACATTTTCTTTCACCAATCTCTTTTGGTGCATCACGCATCCCCGTCCTATAATGATTCCTACGAGTTGTTTGTTCACTAAGGGCCACTTTGTTTGAGGTATTTGCGTTGCAGCTCTGTCATCGAATTCTAGTTCACTCGTTAAAAAGAAGGTGCATTCAAAGTCACCACATCATTTTCATGCACTAAGGTCCCTATAATTCAAGTGAGGTTCGCCTAACTCATGGAGGGAGGAAGTCGGGCCGATTGGAAGTGAAGCATCCGGAATCAGGTGTTTGGGGCACCGTCTGTGCCGATGGATTCGGAACAAATGAGGCCAAGGCAGTGTGCCGAATGCTCTGTTCAAGCAGGTAATTCCAAAACCCAATATCTGTCGTTACAATGCTGCTCCTGTACAATAAGACTTATAGCCACTCCAGATGACTCGAATGTGATGTTTGGGTGACTAATCTTGGTACTACAACACAACCATTGAAGATGTGGAAGGATCTGCATACAGGATTGAGTTGCGTCTGACATTGGCGACCGGGCTTCAATTATAATCTTAAAGTTTATCGCGAATAGCGAATCAGATTCTCGTCATAGAGCGAAGAAACTCATGCCTAATGGTAATGGATTAAAGAGCTGTTTACACAAAATTTTTTACTCTAATCTGTTGCCTTTGATATCTATTAGTAGCGAACTTTCTCCCTAGCTTTATCGTTCTCCTTCCTCTCATTTGTCTAGTGTTTGACTGCTGAATCCATTGGTTCTTCAATTTGCTAATCTGTTTCAATTTCTGCTCCCTTTTACGCGCTTTTGGTCCTTCTACCTCTTCGCTGATGTGTCCGCCTAATTACCCGCTCATCTCAGACTTGCATGATAAAACCCATGGTCATATAAATTCATGTCTTCTTCAATGTATCCTTACGTTTTCAGTGGGTTCTTTAACCAACTTCAGAATTCTGTTTTTTTAATTCTTCACCGACCTGTGTGATGGGCTCAGCTTTCATAATCTGGCCATTCAGCTGATTCTCTATTCCTGTGTTTAAAATAGCCTCATCTAATGAAACTAAGCTTACCTCCATGACTAATGTGCTTGCCATGTTTGTACTTACCTCCCATCTACCTAATTTTTCGTTACAGTGACGACCTTGCCTACGCTCACGCCGTTATCAATGCCTTTGGGGAAAAGGGGATGACGAAGTTGAATGGAGGGCATAGCAAGAAAGAGAAGGAAATGCCGATTCACTTGGCACGAGTTGCCTGTCCTGTGAATGCACAATCTCTTAACGACTGCAGTCTCGGTGACGGTTGGGGATCGACACAAGGATGTACTCACGCTCTTGACGTTGGAGTTATTTGTGGGCCCGAGGAGCCTCTAACACCGCCTAGAATGCGTACGTTGGAGAAAATTAATTGTTAATTTCCTTCAATTTTGTGATCCTTATCTGACAAGCATGCACTCCAGGGTCACTAACCGCGCTTCACTCTCGACCCAAATAGGTTCACGTGAAACCCGATTCAAATGCTGTCATTTATGCTTACGTCAGTTTACCCATTTCGGGTTTTCAATCCCTACATTAATTTACTTCATGCCTCTCAGATCTGTGCATCAGTCCACCTATCCACCCACGTTGTGTTCATCCATTCATCTATCAGTAAGGGAGGATTTGTATACTTGACATAAATTCTTCGGTCTTGCGTAAGAAAGAGGATTCTCACATAGTAAGATGAAGCACTAGTACTAAAGCCTTGGCTCTTTGTTTCTACATCTATTGGCAGATTTTTGTGCTTCCTAATATCTGCCTGTTCGAATAGTCATCCACATAACAGCCATTTTGCCCTTCACCTGAGGTGCACTTCTCACCTTTTCCAGAAGGTGAAAAATGGGGACGTTGAGGCTGCATTTTAGCATCCACGGGTTGAGGCAACTGAATCTGGTCTGATTTTATCATGAGTTGGAGACAATTTAGGCCCGTCAACCCAATAGGCGATGTTTTTTTGGCTTCTGTAAGTTGGTTTATTTCCCTCACCGGCGCTCCCACTCTAATTTTCTCATCCCAATTACTTCGTCAAGTGCACACTTTCACTGTTTACTTTGAAGTGCTGGATAGTTCCAACGCGTCTCCCCTCAAGCGAATGTGAAGGACTTGAAGTAAGGTGACGATGGTTTAGTAGTACTGGAATCATTTCTAGGGTTTTGATAGCTAATGTGATGGTAAATTTTAGGTTTCATGCTTCCATGGCAACGTCGTTCTGAGAAGAAAAATCTCGAAGAGCATAAACTACGGGTCAGCTTTTTTTTTGTCAAAATTGGTGAATCTGAAGTAGGCATCAAGGCATCCAGATGGGATATAGGAGGGAGAGAGGATTGTTTTAGTGGACACACGATTGTTGGCCAATCGAAAAGAGATTATCCTACCGACTGAGTAATTCCCATGGACGGGCAGTTGATTGGGCAGATACTCAAGTGGCCCATGAATTCGCATGAAGGGGGCATCACCGCCTGGATGGCATCAAAATTTAACACAATGCAACATTTATTTTGACAGCAGACTGTTTCTTCAGAGGTGTGCTTGACAAAACTGGTACATTCACCACGTTCGTTTCTCAGCTTATTTTGACTTATTGTAGGGTGAGAGAAAGGCAAAAAAAGCAAAGTGCTGCGGCACCATCAAGGTCTCACCTCTTTTTGACTCTCCGTTGGCATCGTCACAATTTCGCATTCTTTGTCAACTTTTTTTAGGTCCCATGATAGTTGTGCCAGTGTGGATAAACTTCGAGATGCATTTGTTTACCTTAACGACTAGACTGGCGGTGTATGCGGACACTTTTTTTGCATCATCAAGGTGCTTGTAACTGTCACTTTATCAAATGACGCACAGATCGCGGTGGCAGCGTGATGGGAGGCCTTTGTTCCGTAGCTGACGTTAATAAGCCGGTAGAAGGTACACACGATAGGAGTGGGAGTATCACAGTAGAATTGAGGCAATCACGAGGCACTTTTCTTCCATTTTTGTATGCTGGCAAGAGACTCCTCCCTTCAACAAAGAACATTCCTCCTGGTAGTAGAGAATTGTCCATGTTTGGCCACGTTTTGGCCTCTTGAAGAGAAGAAAATACAATCCTCTGTTCAACGTTGTGTTGTGTTTTGCCACATTTTCGCACCTATTCAATTCTTCGATTGATATCTGAAGGGGACGATCAGTAGTGTGGGACATTCTGCTTTGTTTTGTGTACTTGTTGAGCGTTGATTTATCCATACACTCCGGATTTGTGCATCTCTCAGGCCTTTGTGCCACCTCCTTGTTAATGCTTTCAAGGTTTTCTCAATTCATCTGTCACAGTAGCCCTTCAATGCTATGGAAAGAGGAATTACTTTCGCATCCACAGACCCCACCACTGTCAGTCAAGGGCGTGATTGTGGAACAACCAATCTTTATGGCTTAACCTTTTTCCCCACTATCAGTTTTCCTGATAAATACACACACTTTAGTCAACCTCGGTAAGAACTTCCATTGAGTGCTTTGCATTCTACCATGTAACCTCCTTCAACGTGATTACTTTTTGCCTCAGCTGTAGAATCCAATTTGACTTGCGAAGGTGGGACAGCACGTGTCCGATTTAAGCGAGAACAGTTGGGCGAGGTGAGTCCAATGACAGTGCATTTGAATGGAAGTCCTCCTGAGGGTTGTTACTTCAACTTCACCACTATTCCCGACCTCGAAGGCATTGTTGAAGTCAGCTTTCCCATGGACAAATGCGGTGGCACGTATGAACGAGTACGTTCTTTGACTTATCCGCAAACCACTCTTTCAAATTTTCAAATCCCGGGAATATAGTTCTCTGATTTCCAGCAGGTAATTGATACATTCATCAGCTTGGGGTAGGGGTCAATCAGCCAATTCCTCGTACACTTCCTTGCCTATTTATCTACATATTTCTCAATGGCGTCTTGACAATCGACCTCCTCCCCTTTGAATCCGTAATGACTCCCTCCCAATCACACCACTCTGCAAGACATTGAAGTGAAAGCACTCTTACTTCCATGGTCTTGGGTAGTCACCGTGGCTTGTGCAGTCTTCGGGGAGCTTGCTTAAAACGCCATTCTCTTAGCTACCTGCGATGTTTCAGCAAGCCTAGGGAGTTTGTCTTGCAAATGTGCATAAGGTCCACCTATCATGCCTTGTTTGACTAGGTCAATTATTCCTTACTCCTCTGTCTTCGATAGAGTACCTCGACAACCCTTGCGGTGCATCTCTCCCTCCTGGTAAACGCATCTCGTGAACCGTCACTGTCGAGTTTGAAGAAGGAAGGTGAGGTTGAGGTATTCGTGTTGCCTATTACCTGTCTCGTCAATCGCAGCGATTCTGTTCGCTCTGCTGTCCGCGCTGTTGCTATTAGCCAGCTACGTCCTCTGGTTGCTACTCGTCCTACTCCGCCTACTAGACTCGCATTCTTTGCTGACAAGCAGTAAGCCACTGAAGAGCAAAAGGCCACCGAGATAGTGACCGGAATCTCATTCAAAGAACCACGATCCTACCATAATGAGTGACTAAATTACAACATTTTCCTATTCCAGCTTTCAGAGACGCGTCAGTGACAACATAAACATTCTTCCTCACCGACGAGTATTCGCCCAAATTTCACTGACACAACCAGAGCAAAACAGCAAGTTGATTTTACGCAATTGTTGGTTGTCTAGCAGCGAGACCATCAGTAATACCAGCATTCCAATCATCGCTAATGGATGCCTCGTGAATTCGGACATTCATTGGCATCCGATTTCTCGAAATGCTGTCGGTTTCTCCTTTGAAACGGCCTACTTTAGGAGGGCATCACAACGAGTCAATGGTGGTAGCATCCTTCAACTCTTCGTAGTCTGCCAGACACGCCTGTGCCAAATCAACGAAACCGATCCCGAGTGCATGCAGAACAAGTGCGCCTGAACAAGATACAAATGCAGTCGTTTGTAACGATACTGATCCGGTGTAACTTGAGTAAGTAACGGAGACACATTTGTTTCATTAACAGAAGCAGCGATGCACAAGTGTGAATTTACCCACTGAGTATTAAAATGCTATACGTTCTCATAAGTGGTGGGCATGTGGTCCTTGAGAGCCGATTCAATGGCGCCTTCTAAGGACTTCTCTGCCTCATCGAAGTCTTTCTTTTTGCGTCTCATGTCAATAACATCAAGCCAGTGGCGTAGACCTTCCTTTAACCCTGAGATGCAAAAAAATTACGATTCGTTTAGTTGATATAAGAGGCATTGTTTGAGGGAAGATAAAGACGAGCACCTGTAAGA
>UYWX01020473.1:0-11798 GCA_900622495.1 Hydatigera taeniaeformis | reverse complement strand
CGTGCCTCCTCTGCCGCCCCTCGAGCATAGGGCAGATCAATCTAATAAAAAGGGTGGTATCTCACCTTATTCACAAAAAAAGTAGATAAGACTAACTTTAGAGTGAATTTATTGCTCTGTTAACGTCAATTTTGGGTGTGGTGACGCTGCACCTGCTTTTCCTCCATATTTATTCACAGAGGCAAGGAAAGTAGAGAAAAAATTGGGCCAAATTGATGTCAAATGACCAAAATAGGTTGAAGAAGAACGGTACTGAATGACTGGATTAATGTAACCTAAATTTCCAGGTTAGGAGTATGAAAAGAAAATGAAGACAATTCGCTGCGTGTGACGTGACCAATTGAAGAGCTGGATTGTATCCAACTAATCAGAATTAAGCGGAGATGACCTCATGGTAAGGGGGATTCGATCAAGTGGTTGAGTGCCGGATGGTGGAATTACGGATGGTGCTGTGCGAACATTAATGTCGAGGGTGTATACGCATTACCTAAGTCAAAAGAAAAGTCTCGTTCATAGGTAACAAAGCAATGGCACTCAGTGAACAACTTCCGGTTTTGTCAGACACAAAAAGGCAAGGAGTTACCAGGCGACCTAACCTCTCGCAAAATGTAGTTAGAGGCATTGCAGACCAAGAAGTGATGAGTGATAAAGCTGAAAAGACTCATGGAAAGTTGTCAGCCTCAGTGGGAAATCATAAAATGGCTATTTGAGAACCTACTCGACCAATCACATGGTTATAAGGAGCTCAGCTAGTTAAAACGTTAGTCATTTCTTCTAAAATAATGACAAATGTTTGGACGACGGACTAGGCAGCGTCAGTCACCTTATTAATAGCACAGAGCATTGGCTTGCCAAGGAGACGACCAAAAGCGTAGCGTTGAAGCTGACTGACTAGAAGAACTGCAGCGGCCAACGGCGTGCGCAGAGGAGCATGTTGGTTTGCCTGGAAGCCAAGGGCATCAAGGACCACCAGGATACAGGCGGTGCGCTCAACATGTTTCAAGAAGGCTGTGTGGCGCAAAGGTGGGGGTGACTGCTGATTTATGTCAAACTTGGCGGCTATATCAGCCAAACCTGAAGAATGGGAGCGGATCGGGAAGCTACTTTAGCTTGGTTTTACCTTCAAGATCTAAGAGACGCTCCTGGATAACTGTTTTTAAGTAAGCATTCATACAAATCGAAGGGCGAACACTATAATTTAACTTCACATCTTTGCTCTTGACCAAAGTGTACAAATGGACAAGTGTATTCAATGAAACACACACTGCTAGATCTTATAGTCCTCCCACATAAATGAAATACTAATGTGAGCTTCGTTCCTATCAGTAAGTTTGTTTAAATAAGCGAATTTCACCAGAACAATTAGAGTACAAGGGAAGCAGAAGCAAGTTATTAGCGAGTGCACATCTGGACAGCTGGAGAATAGCCATCAACGTCCAAATACATTCAAACGTACCTGGAAGATCTGTCATGGTAATCTTTCGGTGATCGGGGAAACTGATAGTGGCTATCTGGGGTCTAAGAGTGGTAAAAGGGTACGCTGCAATTTTCGCTTTAGCCCCTGAAAGTGCTTGCAGGAGGCTCGATTTCCCCGCGTTTGGAAGTCCAATAAGTCCAACATCCGCCAACAACTAAAAGGATAGAAAGAGAAGAAAGGAAAAAGTAACATACAAACCTTCAGGTCTAGGACTATAGACCGTGCCTCTCCAGGGGTGCCAAGATAGTTTGTTACAGGTGTACCACCATAGCCACCTTGTGCAACGAGCAAGCGCTGATTCGGCTTGTCAAGATCACCTATCAGTCTAGTCGGTTCACCAGGGTTACTAATAGAGACGGAAATTCCAACGGGGACTGAAACTTCAATGTCAGCAGCATTGGAGCCAAAGCAGATCCCGCGTCGAGCACTGCAGGGTTTACCGCAGCTGGCCTGTAAAAAAGAAAAATGTGAATAGGCGTAAAACAGTGATTGGACAGTGCGAAAATAAAGCCATACAATAAATCGTTTTTTGGGACACTTGTCAAGTATACCATTGAGAGTTTGTCCTTCCACACTGCGAAGGTAGACACTGCCACCATTGCCTCCTTTTCCGTGAATCAGAGGATTACCAGGGCTGCCTGAACCGGATCTGACATATATACGCAGGCGATCAATAAAGGACTTGGCACCCCCACTCATTGTGTGGACGTAGGCTAGCGGGTAAAGCAGGTGGTTTCGGAGATGGTGCTATAATATTGCAAGGCGGGGTATAAAAACCAGAATTTTATTAGTTTTTAAACAATCAAAACTTTTTTGCTGCAAAAGAATACATTGAATTTAAAGAGCAATACCGTTGTGAAATTACGCTTATCAATGTACTAAACTTTGAAGAGGATATAAAGTCTAAACTTGTTAAAGCGCGTACAAACTATACAAATCTAGTAGCAATTTGAATTTTTAGATTTTGCTCCTAAAAAAATTATAAAATATTTTGAACTTTTAAAGGATTTCTGAATGCAAGACTGTTGGGAAGGTTACTGAACACATTTGAGCGGATAAATAAATTGGAGTTATGGATACTGCACAAAGTTAGGATTTCTTGAGCAATGTACCATGTGTTCAAGAGTTGGCTATGTAATACTTAGTTTATGGGACCACCTACGGCCTGGCGAGGATTGGTATTGGTCTTGACGTTCTATAATTAAGCTAGCTTTCGGGACAAGCCAAAGCACACTCATTTGTTACACCTTAGAGTTAATGTATATAGCGCTGCTAAATGCATTTACTTAAGCGAGTCTTGTGGTGCTGCATTATATTCATTGGAAAACTTTGTTCATGTGGCCAACAAATAGCTGATGGATACTTGAAGATTAGCCTGGTCTTTGTACGCGTAAGACAACTCTTCGGCTAAGCTTAAACTCGATGTAATGTTTTCTAGCTAGTTTAAGTGAACTTTTATGGGTGAGAGGCGGGAACCGATTGGGAACTTAGATTACGTGCGTGGAGTCGGCGTGGAGCCTCCCTCCGATTGATAACTCTTACTCACCTCATCTGTATTCTATTCCCCATCCGTTCTAGCAGCGATGCCTAAAAAATCGTCTGCGACCAATTTCCTCTTAATGTCTGAGAACCAGGGACCAAGGGTAGACAGGCAGTAACTACACACGGTTTATTTGTTTTCTCCAAAAAATATGCATTTAGCTCCGCTTAATGTCTTTTTCTATCAGGTGGGCAGTCTAGGGGTAGCACTTCATAGTTCATGCCTTCGTCAGACTAATTATCACTTGTCTGGCTAGAAAATTTCTTGCCAGTCGGTTCTCACCTCGTCGTTGCACCAAATTAACGCGGATTACGTGCCATTGCTGACTATGGTAAAGAAGGAAACGGTCTCAAAAATGTGTAAACATACAGTCAAAATATTTTAAAAAACCTAAAAAAGCGTCATTCTTGACCTTAAAAACCTTGTATTTTTTGTATTCTTTGATTATATTCTGAAAACGGAATATTTTAATCCATTTAACTGTATTAGTCAAATTTCTGGCTCACTGTCTATTCATATGAATGAATATTTAGAAAGCATGTTAGCCCTTATACAAAATCAAATAAGTACGAACGGAGTAAAGGTTTGCTATCGCTCAAGCTCATTTAAGACGGCCTCAATGGATGAGGATGCAATTAAGATGGTTAAATAGGCCCGTGAAATACATGATATAGCAACGCTTTTTGCAATTGACGAATTTTTATTTTTAAAAACCATGCTTTGAATCTGCGATTCATAATCTGCAAGTTTGTTCAGAACGATAATAGCCATTTATCTTAGTGAACCTATAGTTTTAATCTGCACATACTCCTTAGTCGGTTTTTTCTCCTTAATTGGACTTTTAGTTTACAGCGTCATGTTGAGCTGCGAATTGAATAACCAAGAGTCTTTTTTTGTAATTGAAGTTCATATGCGTTTTCCCACGTGTTTAAGCTTACGATTGACCAATAGCAAAGCACCTCACTAGAGTGTTTTATCTGGTATCATGCCTTTTGCTTCGTTTAAGAATATCCAAAAGCGTAATGCACGTTTACATAAGGAGAGGTCTCAGGTATTATAGTTTTAGTTTTTCGCTGATGTTTTGTATCTTTAGCCGGCTGCAAGAGCCAAGTATGGAACTCTTCCGAAAAAGAAGGATTTCATTCTTCGATCACGCGATGAAGAGGCAAAGCGGAATCGCATACGCGAATTAAAGAGAAAAGCACTGACAAAAAATGAAGATGAATTTTACTTTGCTATGCATAACGCTGCCTTTTCCGTAGGATTTCGGTCACTTTGATCTTAAGTTCTCAGGAAGAAAAAGGTCACATACCACTGAACAATACGAAGGAATACAGCGACTCAGAACTGGCAGATATGCTTTCTCGAGATATTCGCTATCTTCGGCGAGAATTCACGATTGAAATGTCGAAGATTCAAGATCTTGAGTCACGTTTCAACCTTCTCACTGCTGATCCTTCCGTAACTAGCAAGCGTCTCAAGCCAAAGCGAACTGTTTTTGTGGAATCGGTTGAGGAGGCTCGTGCTGTACGAGCTTCCTTTGACCCTTCAGTTGTTCCAACTCAAATTTCTTCTAGTATATCTGCTTCGGATGCAGATGCGTTGATGGACCTACAAGCTGCTGGCTATAAAGAACTCTTAGAGCGCTTGACTCGAGCAGAAAAGCTAAAACTTGCCATTGCTAGGCGCGAAGCCAAGGACATCTTGATGGTACGTTGTTATTGATTTGGAATATGGATTTTGCTCTTCGTTGCTTACTTTGCCTATCATCTGATTTGCAGAGAAATGCTGACTCTAAATTCAAGGTCGTTCGGAAGGGTAATGCTAATCGCGCCCCCGTGTACAAGTTTGAGCCAAAACGGTATAAATAAATTCCAGCACTATTCTTTGTTTCCATTACTCTTAATAATACCTCTGTCTTCATATGAATGAGTTTAGTTCTCTAGCTGATGCTCGGTCAGCCTCGGTGAATGACTTGTTCGGCAATTCAAAGTATCTTGCCCCGAGGTGCAATTTTACATGATTTTGCGATTGGTATCGATTCGTTAAATCTGCCATACTGGAATCCACCCCAATATTATGTTGAAAACCCTGCTATATGAATGCATCGTTGTTAGCGTTGTTTATTTAGATATGTTTTGTCATTATTAATAAGAGGTAGGTAATTGCTACTCACTTGTATGAAAATCGGACTTTTTGCTTCAAATAGATATGCCCAATTGAATCTTTCTAGTTGGCTTTTATAAGTCAGACATAGCTCATGATAATGGACACACGTGTGGTTTAGCGCCGCTATCTAGTAATCCTAATTATCAAACTTAGCAAAGCACTTTCTTGGGTCAGAGCTATTGCTCTATGATGTGAATAATAAACTCGCAATTGCCCAGTTCGTTACTTCACGTTTTATGGCAAAATGAGTGCTCAATGATTGCGGGGAAGAGATGGCAAGTAAGGGGACGGGACGGGGAATAACAGCCATACAATCTACGAGATCACCGCTTCAAAGATGTGATCCTTCGAGAACGATCTCAATCTCTCCTGCTGCTCTTCATCATCCGTTTCTATTACCTCTGCTGCTCTCTTCTTCTGACAACACCGTGAACACTTTCCTTCCTTAATCGCCACGATGGTGTATGCAAATATCAAGGGTAGTGGCGTGACAAAGCCAACAACAAGAGGCATCGCTGCTCCAATGTCACCCTCCGGTTGCGGCATCGAGTAGAGTAACACAAGGATTGCAATTCCAGTATTCTGAATTCCCGTCTCAATGGATATGGTGAGAATCTCAGCCCGCGAACGTCGGCACAGAAAAGCAAATACACCAGCCAGGAGGAAGCCAACCCAAGGTAGAGCAGCCGCAATGGGAAAGAGGAGAGGATAGGCGCCCATGAGAGAGTAGATGGGTAAGTTGACGTAGATGCCAAATCCAATGATGGAAAAAATAAAGATAAAAGCCATAGGCCGGAGGAAGAGCCGAACCATGCGCTTAGCAAAAGTTGGAAAACGCCATTTAATTATCATGCCAATGACGACGGGGACGACAATGTAACACAGCTGACCAGCGATCTGGGCATAGGGAATGCGGATAGCATTGGTATCGAGAAAGAACCGGCCGTAGATAAAGAGCATCAATGGCATCATACCTTAAATAAAGGAAAACTACTCCACTTAGGTTATGCGCTTGGAAATCAGAATGCAGCACTTGAGAAGTGATTTGAAGTTTTAAAGCAAATGCTGAGGCATCAAAGTCTCTTCCGTCGTGAACTGCTAGCAACTCTCGCATCTATTAAAATGCTTAAAGTCCACAGTTAGAAGGGTCTTATTTGAGGGAATGCAGATAACGGTGACGACTTTTCAGAAGTCATCTCTTGGTTTCACCCAAATGATCCTATGCTGATTCATGTAAACGCTCTGGTAGTCAATTAAAAGTAATTTTTTCCCACTTCACGGTCTGATTCTTGGTATTTGCATCGAAGCATGTACTGGCGGAACACAGAGGCTGATAAGCACCGTAAAAATCCCCTAAATATTCCAGATCGTGTGGAATAGCAGCATACATGTAACTTTCCAACATATGTTACTAAAGTAAAGTCAAAGATGTTCTGACTTAAGTAACGAGAAGTGGACAACTTAGTTAATTAATTTCAAGGTTATCAACGTCGGGTGTCGAATCAAATGAACAAAACGGTGGAAGAATGGAAATATTTTGGCAACCCACAGAGGTCAACAAATCTGTTAGAATTAGCTAAATAAGTAAATTAAAGTTAAAGAAATTAAAGCTCTCATACACTAATTTTAAAAAAGATTTATCTATTGTCCATCGTGGGGAGTGCATTTGCACCCTGTCATTTGATCAATTTCTTTGTTCTTTACACCTGAGTTAAAATTAAATTATTAGAATCAACAATGGCGTGGTGCAAATCGCATGTTGCCTAGCTCTCGCTTTCGTGGCCGCCATGGCTCCGTTTGGTGGGTTTGTCCCACGCTTATCCTTTTTGCCAAACAAATGTTCAGCCAAGCTGTGCGCATCATATTACCAAATAAAAAAAGTGGGACCCTAAATACCTTCAGGCATTAATAAGCAAGAGGGGGTTTTTGCCCTTAACCTATTTGAAGCAAATGGAGTCTAGGGCGGTGCAGGGAATTTTTAACCATATGGTGACTGAAAAATCCTATTTTTGTCAGTGATTGTCAGTGTTAACCTTGTTACATCTACACATCCTCTGTGCATTTTCCATTTTAAATTTTGCTCTGTTGTGTGCGTTTAGTGCTGATTATTCACTTCATCCTTCATGCACTAGAAAAAGCATGCTTGCGAAAGTGGGGACACAAGACGTAAGATGTGCAACCCCAGCACATTTAAATCTTCATTTCATCCACTGCTGTGTATGCGTTGATGACAGCCGTCAAGTAGTTATGCAGCGGACTTAAAAAAACAACCTTAATTAAGTCTAAGGTCTGCATTTCACTTTTTAGACATGTAACGATCGTATTGGGCATCGAGTTAGTAAACACCTCATACTTACCAATACGTTTTTCATATCCCATCTTTAGAAAAGATCCTAATGTCCTTAAAGGTGAATAAAGAAAATTTTCAGATCTTTATATTCAAGAACTGAATGCTGATCTTAGCACATCGGAGCGTATACACACGAGCTAAAGTTGAAAAAGAAAAGCTAATACCGAGGTGGGATTTGGTTGTACTCATTGAACATCTTATTTATTTTTGCCAACCTAACCTCCCTCCACATCACCAAGCCTCCTAAAGCCATGAAAAAGTGGATTCGTGAGCAAACTCTCCCCTCACGTTGATAGTATTTACAAGACTCCGTGAATGTGAGATTCCATCATTTTTTAAACTGTGCAATCGGAAGAGGATGACCAAAATAAACCCATAAAGATTGTGCAGCACAGACATACAACACGTCGGCTGTTTAGCTCCGGTGTGTGATTCTCATCTGCCAGAAGGAGGCCTGTCAAAATTGGATGCAACAGTTGCTAGTACAATTCAGCTTAGCTGTTTAAAAGGTGCCTTCAAGGTTGGGGCAGACACTCAGTTAGACACTGCATTTTCCCTTTTCCTGTGCCTCGCGTGAGAAATCAGCCTCCCGAGGAAGCATTGCGGAGAGGCTGGAGCGATCGTGATGGCGAAGTCACAACTACTTACCGGGGCAACAAAAAATTGCGAGAAAAATCAAAGTGAGAGACGATGACTTTAAATCACCAATGCCATTAGTCGTATTTTGATGACGAACAAACAAGGACAAGTGCTTGCTTCAATCCCATAATAGTACCGCATTTAAACAGGATGGGAGTGTGCGACGCCAACATTTTGCTGTACTAAGTGAAGCAGCGAATTGTGCCTCAGTAATTTATGCAGTGGGAGAGAAAGTGCTGAAAGAGGTTCAAGGCAGTGCCTCATTCTTCCACGAGAGAGGGGGAAGAGCAAGAGCCGAAAATGAGGCACTTGGGAATGAATGAGACATAAAGGAGTAGCGTCAAAAGTGTTGAAATGATTAGTTTTAACCATTTTTTTGGTACTATGGAGCCCTTTAGAACCTTGACCTCAATGCTAGAGCATCGGACTTTGCGACAAATACAAATGGGGACCGGTCAGTCGACTTTACATAGTACTCTCTCGAATTGTGTGATTTGGAGCGCTTCTTGACTGATGGAGTGATGAGTGGGATGGAAAGACGCCTTCAACTGCTTGAAATCGGCAAGTCATCCAGCCTGTCACCTCAGTCCTGCCACCTGACACCAAATCGACGAGTGGACTGACACTCGGCATGCAACACATCAGTGAGCAAGCACAGACTGTAACTAACTGACACTAATTATTGGGTCTTCCCAACTATTCAAACTCCACAGAAAGAAGACACAGTCGTGCCGCTACCAAATGACATCACCCAGGTCCGATTGACTGCCTCTGCTCAAAGCGTGGGCATCGCACTCATCACTGAGCATTTCCCCTCTATGACATGCGTTTAAGTAGAGGAGGTGGAGGGCATCGATGAGTGAGGAGGGGCGATTAGACAAATTAAAGGAAATAAAGTTTGGCAGCACAGCCTTAGCTGGCGTAATTTTGGGGGAAAATGGATAAATTGCTGGAAGATTGATGTCAGGATGGCTGGATGAGTGGGTAGAGGTTTAATACGTCGCAACCACACACTCACTCACTCACCCAATGCGGCAATCGAGCTGATGAAGGTCATCGTCATGCTCAGATTGAGATCACCGTGCAGTAGCAGTGTCCAGATGTTCGATCCGCCTCCACCTGGACAACAACCGGTGGTGAGGAGACCAAAACCAAACTCCGGTTTGATGGGCACCACCATGGCCACACCGAAGGCTATCTGCATCCATCACCACCACCGCCACCACCACCGACGCCGACATCACCGTTGTCCCATGCAGGAAATGATGGATGGAAGTGGGGAGGGAGAGAAGGAAGGAAGGAAGGAAGAATGAATATCGCGATTACAATGGGGCACTGATGGATCACACTCAACCACGTCCGCCTTGTTTCCTTAGCCGTTTTAACTCTCGAGACGGTGCAGACTGAAGGGAGCCCACAGAAGTGACATGGTCATTCGGAAACTCCTTCACGTCTCTAATTATCTCCATTCCCATTCCCTTTTATACAAAAAAACATTAACTTTTAGTAGTGCTTTTAATTGTGATGCTTTCCTGCCATAATCTTGCCTTGGCATGATGTCACACAGCTGGTGGACCTCATTACACACGCATAACTACGTCTCCTTCACCAAACACACTTGAGCCTGACTCCCTTGCACTCAGTAAATTAAGGCAACTTGTTTTTAACTCTCTCACCAGATCTGCCATGACAGAAGACTTACTCATGTGCCAAAAGGCACCGCTGCCACTTTTACCTTCTATTCTAGCGAAATACATGTTGTGGAGCAACCATCGATGCGTGATCGCTCACTTTCAAATGTACGGAGCCCTCATGTGTGCACTTTAAAGACTGAAAGACTGATGTTCAAAGTACTTCGATGGAATGCGATGCAAAACTTACCAATGGCATCAAGCCATATTGACACACAAAGCCAATAATTGGTGCCACCGGTTTCTTGAAGTGCTTCCAAATCTGCATGACATCCAACTCACATCCCATGACCAATGTGAGGGTGCACACCATCACAGCCACAATAACACGAAAAATAATTTCCAAAATGCCTCTAGATCGTAGAATTTTTAAGTGGAGACCCATCGCTGCATTACCACCTTCCTCAAAGCCCCAATTTCCTTTTAGGAGCCACGTTGTGTACTGCTTCAGCAAGGTGGCATTCGAGAGATCGAAGGGAAAGAGGACGCCCTCATAGTTCCATGGTTTAGCCTCTCTCACCCAAACTTTCAAGTATACGCTACCAATTCGATGTGGACAAATGCTAATGTTGAGAGTGCGGTCAACTAAACCAGGGGCAAAGTATATCCAGAAAGGGGGAAGGAGGGTTGCCAACGCATGGAGGTCGGTGTCAAGGGAGACAGACAAGGGGATGTCTGTGCGCCCAGTGAGGTTACACAGGAGGGAATGGGGTGTACCGCCAGCCTGATAAAATGTGAGATTATCTTTAAGACAAGCTAGACTGAGCTCATGAGTGGTGGCTATTGTAGTGACAGTGATGGTGGAAGACGTTTGATCAATAGTTTCTTCGTCAATTCGTTTACGATCTTCCAAGACGTAGGGGTTCGATATGAGGCCTCCGATTGACTCTTCAACGCTGAGATTGGAAAATGCAGAAACTTGGTGGAGGAGAAAGAAGAAGGCGAGGGAGAGCACACCTTGTGTCATCACTGGAGCCTATAAAAACAACTTGTGTGCATGTAGGATTTGTCTGTATGAATTTTGATTTCATTAACCACTCAATAAATACATACTCATGCTCACACATGCACACACGTAGGTATGGAGGCATACATACACGCGTGCACACAATGTGTTAGCACTTTAAGAATGGTAGGGGTCAAGGCTTACATCGCCTAGTTGGACAACTTGATGGATTCCTTTATTATTCTACTTAAATTTTCATTTACTTAGGCTGGGCTCCTCAATTGGTCATCTACGCTGAACTTCCACACAAGTTTGTAGCTCATTTCACCAATAGTTATTGTTTTATGCCAAAGAAAACTATATGTGCCTTTAAATGCCTCAACTATGGTTTCTACTTTAATGTGATTAAATATCAACCTGTGTGAGTTGTGTTTGGCTGATTGCGTCGGAATATCGATTTTTTATGCGAGATGATAATTACTCATCCGAATTATCGATTTTTTACTTTAGGGATTTCCTTGAGTGACGATTGATCTAAGTGAAAGGCGAAGTTTTCGTTGCAGAACAAATAGACTTTATACTGAGAGGAATGAGAATGATCAAAGCATTCGGTAAAAAGGTTAACACCTGCAATTATTTTTTGATTTGATCGTAAATTTATCAGAATGTGCAAATAGGCGAGTGCGTACCACTTGTATTTGACATTTGCAATGTAAACACTTCATCCGCTACACTCACCATCTAGGCTTTACTCACCGAACGCGTTATATAGGTTTCATTGCGAATGTCAGCAGTTCCTCAGCTCTGCCTGAATTCGTCCTTCTTTGCCTCATGTGAATTTGCTTATGATGGATTGGGTAGACCATCACCAAGAGTGCTGTCCTCGCACCTATCTGCCCTCTAATTAAAGGCAGAAATGGGTGAGAGTAACTATCAATGGTTTTAATTAACTTCTTGTTTATCGCAATCGTGCCTATTTTGGCTCC
>UYWX01020472.1:11553-55252 GCA_900622495.1 Hydatigera taeniaeformis | reverse complement strand
GATCGTGTTGATGGCTGAGCACAAGGCGAGCCGTTGGGAGCCTGGAGACCACTGGATTGTGTGGATGGCTGAGTACATTGTAACGCGTTTTCCTCCTGGAGACCGCTTGACCTTGTGGATGGTGGGATGCACTGGAAGATATTGACCTCAGGACCATCATCCTTCCGTGTGAAATTTTGAGGACAAGGGCATGAATGTACACCTTGGCGACTACTGGCTCCTGGAGACACGTTAACATCCTGGGCACCGAGTGACTGCGGACATGATCGAGCACATGGGGATACACTTATACCATGGGAACTACTCGACGGTTGAGATACCTTAGTTTGAGTTGTAGCAGTTCCAAATTGTAGACAAATTGTAGGTGGGCAGGGTTGATCAGTAATTCCATTTTCAATACTTGGCTGGTTGGAAGATGGGCATTTGAAAGCCGCAATCTCGTCGGATTCCATTTCACACGAAGTTTTAACCTCGAGATCGTCCAAAAATACCGGTACTCCAAAACGCTGATGAGGCCGTTCGCAGGAATCACTCTGGCCGGCCTGAATTAGGGGACATGGGCTCCTTAAGGATGGCAATTCTGAGATCTTAACTCCAGTTGTGTTTGGAGAATCATCCGAGGGGCTACAATCTGAGCCACCAGCAGCATTCACATTCTGAAAGCCTGCATAGGTTCCATGGAATTGATATGAAGGAGCAGTTGGACTTTTAAAGTCCATTAAAGAAAAATGGCCTTGATTTGAAGCTTCGGTGGTCTTTATCGGCACCGTAGGAGGATCACCTAGTTTTGATAAGCTCTTTTGGCTTATGAGAGGATGTGCTTCGAATTGGGCTCTCATTTGATCACAAACCCCCAGTGATGGCAAAAGCAGCTTCTTATTGACTACCGTTGGCCTCATAAGTGGAATGGAAGGAGTGCAAGAGTCTGGAGCATATTGTGGTTTATTTAAAGGCAAGGCAACCTCAGCACGATTTCCTTGAGAACGCAGTCCAGATTGACCTCTTGGGGAAAAATAGCCCTGTAAGTTGGGTGAAGATGGATTGGTGCGGAATGCAGGCGGATATTGTGGTCCTCCAAATTGACACGTAGTTTGAGTTAAGGAACAATTGGAAGGCTGATACACTTGAGAACGCATTCCAGTCAAGTAATGGGAACCCCATGTAGTTGCAGAATTTTTCATACAACCTGAAGCTGGTTTCAAAGGTGGGGGTAAAGAGTCCGAAAATCCTGGTATATACTGAGGTTTCAAAGGAACGCGACCTTCAGATTGAGCTCTCATGGGATTTGGAGGACCCCGTGGAGGTAGAGAATTTCGAACATTAGTTTCTGTTGGGTCAATGGATGAAGTTGAAGAGGTATAAAAGCCAGGCGGAAAATGTAGACGTTTAAAAGGCGATGACAATTCGGAATGATATTCAATTTGACTGACAGGGCACCTGGAGGGTGAACATTCCTGAGAACGCACTCCATATAGACATTGATTTGCGTGCACAGACGGGGTGGGGCGGAAATTAGGTGGGCATTGTGAGGCTTCAAAGGAGGGGTTTCCTTCAGTAACAGTTTCAGGAGTAGTTGCAAAACTCCTATTAGGTGAATAATGCTTCAAACGATCTGCACAGTGACCTCCGATTGTAGGAATGGGGGGCTTTTTAAACAGAGCGGCTCTTGATGCTTGAGACTGCGTATCCAGAGAGTGTGGGTAGGTCTCCTCTGTTAGGTTTGAGTTCAATTTTTGAACCTGACTAAGGTGTTCTGCCTTGAGATGCATCCACCCATCCACCATCGTCTTCAGCACTTCAATCAATAATGCAACTCGCGGGACCTTCGCCTCCTCCGTGGTCTTTCAAATCGTATCACATGATCCAGTCATGTGTAGGGCATTAAGGACATTTTAAGGAGAGCAACACAAAAAATGCTCGGATAGCTGCCTATATTGATTTATTTGCTCTGTATGAAACCCAATTCATTTAGCAATAGAGACCTCTGAACCCACTGTGATCCCAACTACTGAAATAGAAGTGCTTGCAGTTAGTAGTATACTTTATTTTTCACAAAAGCAGTTTGTACGAGTAGGGCTCAGGCAACTGAATTGATTGTGAGGGCCGAACTTTATAGAATGTGTGGACAGTAGGCTGCGGTCATAATTCTTTTATCTAGCAGACGACACACACATTGTTTGAAGTCTTGAGCGTTGTGGAAGATGCATTCACCTAGTTCATTGCCTTTCAAGAAGGCTGTAGGTGAGCCAATGGTGAGGACATTCTCAACTATCCGTTTTACCAACCGGTTTCGATAGCAGTTTGCCTCTATATCTATTGACTCAAGCCCAAAGTGACGGGTGAAGATGTCAGCAATCCAAAAAATTGGCACGCCAATGAGCCCCTTGCCTAAGCACAGGCTAACGGTGCCAAGCATGGGTTTGTAGATATGGGAAGACTTTTGAACCGTATGCAGACTATAAAGTGAATCGCGAGGAATGGAAGAATCGGGGTTTATTCGCTCTATATACTCTCGGAAGGCTTGTATGAAAATAAGGAAAATGAAACGCACAATATCACGATTCTCTCGACGCTCTATATGATAGAGATCAAACACAATCATGGCGATGAAATTGTTGATAGTGCTTAAGGCCACTTCAGTTCTTTCTGGACTAAGAAGATCCTCCAACGGCATGGTACTACCGTCATCGCAATGCTCAACGACGTTCGATGCAAATCGGCGTGTCTCCAGGAAGGGCATTTTCGCGCAATATAAGTTGGTTTGCTCGGCTTGGCGGGCGAGGAATTTGGATATGGGAAACAGTTTCGGCTTAATCATATTGATAATGCGTGTGCTAACGTGAAAGGCATAGAGTGAATCAGTTTCCTGAAAGAGGAAGCGAGATTCTGAATAAAGTCGACAGCTGTGATATAGCCAGGTTATAACTTCTCGATCAAGTCTTTCGTACTTATCATCGGATTTTAACTCCTCCATTCGTTCAAAGAATGGCTTAGTACCACGAGATTTCAACTCGCAGCGTAGAGCCTCAAGCATGCCAAAGAGGGGTCCTGCTATGCACAATGGAATGTCAACTCCTGTCTGAGAGTCTGGAATGAGCTTTTCAAAGTCCACTCGTACCATTGGTAACCTAAGCAGGGCATTGCCGTCGATTGTAGTAACCTCCGGAAGTCCCGAGCTTCTACATGGCTGTTCTGGCTCCAATTCAGCTGGCGGAGGACATTGTTGTTCAGCCAAGTCCTGCTGCTGTTGCTGTAGCAGTTCGGTCAACTCCTCATCGTCATCATCCTCATCTTCGCAGTCGAGGATACGAATATCATTAGGTTGACCTGCCGCTTGTCCAGAATTTGCGCAATTTTGCACAGTATCTGCCTCGATGTTCTGACCTGCGTTCAAGTCGTTGCACTCCATCCTCACGTGACGCTTTGAGGTCGATATCAGACGAACCTGGGCACAAAGTCACGCCTTTTGAATTCCACCGCGAAGGCATTTAGTTTGCGTTTATGAGAGTGTCTCTAACTTAGGCTCAGTTAAAATACGCATAGCACAAACGCTGAATGTTCGCCGTCACGATCTACACAATATTAACTCAGTAAAGTAGAAATTAAAAACAATCTTACTGATAAATGTGAACCAGAAGGCAATGCAAAGCAGATCTTGGGTTATGTTTCCCTTAACACTCCACTTCGTAGAGCGGATAAAACGCCCCTGGGTGCGTCTCAAATTTATCGCCTGCAAAAGTTTCTAAGACACTATATATATAATATTTATCTTGATTGACTTGACACTTCAACTATGCGGTATTGTGATGAAATTATGCAAGTGCAAAATCATACTTTCAATCGCTAGACATCTCAACACGTAGATTGCCTCGCTTTGGGCTACAAAAGAAACTACGCTTTGGCCTGTCCCAGAGCCTAGCCCACGCGCCGGAGAGCATGGCAAATACCAAACTATTCGCCATACTTGCAGTAACACGGATAAAGTATTGCACAACCGTCGATTAAAATCTGGGACGAATTATGTCCATGTATCCCATGTCGAATTAATGCTTTAAAAGGACTTATTGCAGTGCCCCAACACTTCCTTGACAGTATGAGAAGTCAGTAGGTGCAGCTGAATACATGTATTCCGAAGACGACAGGACAATGGGCCTAGGCATGGCCCGAAGACCAGCCCACGTGTACAAGGGCCTGACAAATCCTATAAAGACCGCTCTCCTTCGGCACACCTCCCACGCCATGAGACTGGGGAACCTACTTGGTCTGCACGGCAGCTTCAACTTGATCCGGGATTGCGTTCGGTCTGACAACCAGATTCGGGACCGCATACACCTGCTGACCATAAAGTGCTTCCAGAATTAGACAGTGTAACTGGTCTAAAACAAATGTGCTACAGAGGGAACACGGATTCTGTGTGGAAAATTTCGACACTAAACTTTTCCAGATGGTTCACAGTGGCGTCGCTTCAGCTGTTAATAGCTTGTCTATGGAACAAGGGAGGGACTCAGAGATTCTCCATCACCAATATAAATGCGCCTCCTCCAATTCATATCCCCTTTTCACCTGTATCTTCACCTATTGCACTTCGATAGACTTTCTTCTATGCATGTATAGTTCATCATGGCCGATTCTCAACACCAAAATGCGCTTATTAATCTTGGATTTCTTCATTAAAAAGTAGAATTCATTTGCAGTCTTGTCTGCTGGTTGGATTATAAAATTAAACTTTTGTCGTGAAAAGAGAAGTTTCGAAATTCCGGCCAAAGGAACCCAGCTGTAGACACAAACAGATTATCAGATTCATAGCTACTCGAACATCTCCAGACCTTGTGCGATTTGTAGGTACTGAACCATTGCTCGTTGACCTGTTCGTAGTGCTCTTTCCCGGAGATCAGTTGATTAATTGGTAAAGTTTAGCAACATAAACGTAGGGTACCGGTAAAACAGCGGTGTCCGTCGAGCGACAGATTTTCTCGGACACTACGTCGCTTTTAACAAACGCTCAACGAAGAGCAAGCCGGAGAGAGACCCCACATCAGCTGGAGAAGGGTTTCAAAGGCACAAAATACCTGAAAGTCGTTAAAAAATTGCGAGCTTGCTTTCCGCTGCCACCAGTGTAGCGTCCCGAGACCTCCTGGCCGGCATAAGAGGTCAGTAAGTGCAGCTGGATACATATATTCCGAAGACGACAGGGGAAACGAGGTTGACCATAACCAGAAGGCCAGCCCACGTGCACACGAACCGAACAACCTCTACAGTGACCGCCAAACTTCAGGTAGTAACATAAACAAAGTATTACAATTCTGAAAATTTTTACCGAAAATGTTTACCTTTGCATGCAACGAAATACCTACTTTAGCAAGTCTATTTGAAGGTTACAAACTTTGCTTTACTAAACCAAAAACTAAGATCGGTTTATCATTCGTTAGGAGCGATTGCAAGGCTGTCAGAGGCATGCTGGTGGTCTGTTGGTCTTGAAAATTAGGGATTTCCATTCGAAATCGGCATCCGAGTCAGCGGATCACGCTCTGAATAGCCAACGATGCGCGTTTGGAAGACATCTTATTTACGCAACTTATCGATACGACCTTTCTAAGCTCCTTAACTGACCAGGGTAAATGGAATGTGGGGAATTTTGGCATGATCGGATTGTCCTCTCACCCTGTTGGGGCAATATGACTACTCAAGTCTACAATCCGACATCGTCGGTCAAATAAATTAAGCAAAATTTAGTCGGATTGCCCCATTTTTTATTGTACATACAGTAAACCCGTCTTACTTCTATGGCGTTTGCTATTTGGATTTGCTTTTATGATTGAATCCTTAAAACTACATCGATATGATGACTTTCGGGAATCTATCAACACTTTTCGTTAAGAATGTTTTGTTTTAGGTCCGGTTTTGTTTCTCTTCTCCATAGCTTTTACCATTCAGACGTCTGATGTGACTCTTGGGTTCTTTAATTTAGTGCGTATTTCGCTTAAGGTATCGTAGCTTGCAACTAGAACCGACGAAGTCGGATTCCACTTCAATGATTACGCGTCGTACATATGTATGTCACTAGGGGTGAAGTCTGTACATCAGTCATTTTAATGGGGATTTGACTGGTCATTTGCTCTTGGTTCAGGTAAGATTGCCATTTCGGGAATGTCTATGTCAATGATCACCTTTGATCTCAACATTCTTCCTACGTCTCTCAGCATGGGTACCAGAATGGGAGCTAATTTCCCCACTAAATGGTGTCACAACGACGTCTCTTCTTAATGCACAAGTTGATGGCAGTTTTTCGTCACCCATTGTTTGGCTGATGATTGGCGGGTGGTTTTGTTAAAACAAATCATAGCGTCCTTCTGTACTGAACGTAATTTGACATTTTTAGTACCTAACCCATCATTTTAAACATCCTTACCCATAGATCGATCCCCTCCGAAACCACTTTAACAAGCTGACATCTGACCATAAGGCAGCCCTGATTGAATACACGCAAGCACCACTCTGGCAAGCGAAACTTTGAGGAGACAAAATATGCTGACCATTAAGTACGGTCTTACCATACTTCAGCCAATGGGTAGCCAATCAGAGGACAAACCTACTTAACTTATCTCCTAATTGTTCCCTTCAATGAGTCATGCAGTCTGCTAAGCAACCAATCAATTGGGCTCTGTGCTTTGATTAGCAGTCGCATGTCAATGCCTACCTTTCTTCCAAATACAAACACCTGCCTCCTAATAAGTGTCTGTTCTCCACTCTCTCACTAATTCCGTGGACCGATAGCAGAGAAAATGAGGAGGTCTCACAGTGTATTTAGTGGGGATGACAATCCCTCTTCGCTTCCACCCCTTACGTAAAGGCGTCATTAAATAGGCACTCATCGGTGGCATGCTTTAATTATCATTGTCCAAACGTGTGTGCAGCAGTTAGTCTCAAGACAGACCTCGTTAAAGTTGGGTGTGTACAGTGCTGGTTGTTTTCTCCTCATAACTAACGGAACATCAACTTACTTCGAACCTGACCGCACTGTGGCACCAAAATATTAACCAAAAACTCCTTGTTCATGAAGCTTATATTCTTGTGCTCAACACTATCCTACCGTACTACTTATAATTTAATTAGTAGAAATTCATGAATTGTAAAATATTAACTGTAGTATAAATGTAGAGGGTAGAAAATGGGATTGCGATGCAAGCATAAGTGTGCGGATGTGTCCACAGATTTGATATCCTTCTGTTAATTTGAGCTCTAAGTCATTGTAACGCGTTGAGAGCAGAACTTCTACTTTTTTTCTCGCGAATTTGATTACAAAACAACGTATTTCTACTTATACAATAAAAAGTAACTGTCGAACCCACCATGCCTAAAGAAACAATTTCTGAAGCCCGAACTATGGCATCCACTGCGACTTTATACCCCGAAAATCGAGAAAAATAGGTGAATGGACAAAACGCAAATCAGGCTATTGCTTTGCCGTCAGTTATGTCAAGGTTACAACACTAGACCCAACGGGAATCCTTTAGGGCAATGCAGGATTTTCAAAGAATTTGCATGCACATGCAGCCTGGTTACACTCCTTATTATCATGAATCATCTTCTCCTGCAAGTGCTTGCGTGGATTCCAAAAATCCGGATGGTTAACACAGAGAATGTTCTTTAATACGTGAGCCTGCATGTCACAAATTGCGCGTTCCCAAGCCCAGGTTACACGGTCCGGGCGATAGGGATATTGGCGGACTTTGTTTGTCACCCATTCGATCTCCAATCGAAAAAGGACTTGGCCGAAGGTTCTGGCAATGCGACATATCGTTCGCTTCATCTCCACCGGATGCAATGTCAGTGCGGCCACATGAAGCATTGAATCGTTCGGTAGGAATTCCTCCTTGAACGCTCCTTTAATATAACTGTGCACCAATTCCACCAGATTTGCCACTATAAAACGCAGTAATTGACGCACTCTGACGTCCTCTACCAACAGCAGGTCGTAAAATAGACAGTTATTCAACACATTCATCGCTCTGATGCGCTCATGTCGCCATTGCCATACATTGATGGTTTCCCTTACCACTCTTTTCCTACAACCCTCATCAAGTTCCGGTATTTGAAAGGACTCCGGCTGCTCAAACTCAGAGCCAATCAGCTCTTTCTCCCAAAACTTTAGGTGTCCCCGTAGCACTGGATCCCTGATATCAAACAGGTCGATGCTAGAGATGAGCTCACAGGATCTGCCTGTAATGGGAAACGGTTTGAAGCAGAATTGGCGCATGAGACGATAGAGGAGTCGGTATAGTGCTCCCGCATTGTACTTATCCAGAGTGTTGTAACTCTCCTCGAGAGTAATTTTAGGGGACAATAGGTTATCAATTGTGGCATCTAGATCCGCATCCTCCATGTCACTACCAATGTTTGAATCAAAGTTTCCATCTTGCAGGAAGCTGTAGAATGGATCGCAGGACATCTCTTCCCTATGCTTCCGATGGAGGGTCACGAACACCGCACCAAGAGGAAGAGGAATCTCCACACCGCCGCGTTTCACGGGTCGAAGGAGAGTCTCGTCAAAACCCATACTCGGTCCCTCGAGGAGGAACTTAAGAAATTCATCAGTATTATTCGGCTCTCCCCGGCGGGTTGGACTTGCGCCTCCACTAGTCATCCTTATTACAAGGGTTATCACCTGTTTGTCTCATGTGACCGGATCAATATTAGCAGGACAGCAGTGACACGTGGGTCAATTGGCGACATGGTGGGCGAATGATATGTGGTAGCGCTCCAGTGTGCATTATGAAGCGTGAAGAAATATTCCCTGACAGGCATAAATGAGGTTAGAGTTGGAGTCAGTTCGAGATTTCCGCTACACAGCTAAACAGTAGAAAGAATCGGCAACGACGATTGTAAGCCTCCGAAATTGATGGTACTATAAAATCGCGGCAACAGACCGCTTTGGGCACCTAGCCTGTGAGTGAGTTGAGTCTTGAGAAATGCCCGTTTTAAATTATGAAAAAGGCTAATCTTGCAGAAGAGCTGCTCAGCAAAGCACGACTTCGCAAGTTCGTTGCAAGGGGTTGACTGGACCCATACTACTAGAAAAGGCAACCTCTCCACCCCATTAATACCCATTAGACGCGAAATATTAAAGCGAAGATGCTTTTATGCCGCGTACCCCTTATCACTAGTCACCCTTATGGTTACACGAAGGTGAAGCTGCCGATGATATTGACGCCAAAGAAGTACTACATATACTTTAAGTGAATGAATAAGTAGTATAGGCAACGCGACTTTTGGACCGGGGGGGTTGGAAGTGCGCGTAATCGAGCTTACGAAGTTGACAGTCGCTTTCAAAATCTGAATTCGCGCCTTAATAACCCGACTAGAAAAGAGAGACTCGACACACCTGCTCTCATAAACTAATACACGTCAGAGCGCTTCTTTTCGTTTTATTTGACACAATTCTAGTAAAGTTTGAGACAAGGGCGAGAATGAAGACCACTTTAGTTGTCACGACAATTTCGTATTCTTGAGCCAATCATGAGGGTTGGATATAGAGAAATTAACCGCTTTCTGACACCTATCATCAGAGTTCCGATCCGAAAATGAGAGGGTTAACGATTACGAAGATAGATAACGCAAACTCTACGATTTTTCGATCGGACCCAAGCTAAAAACGTCAAATAAAACTTACAAAAGAATATTCCTATCACCCCGAGCATACGCTGCACGATGATAGTTCAAAATAGATTTACAAACAACTTCTCGAAAGTCCCAAAATGTACAATGACGGCACAGAACACATATTAACAAATTTACGAAATTAAGAGCCCTAAAAGGACCTATTTAAACCCATAGCAACTAGTAAGGGAGAAACTATATATGCATTTTGGAACGTACGATAACGGGAGTGCGAGAGCCATAAGAGACGACGTGGAAGAGTTCTCAGCCTTTTCCGGAGACCAAACCAGCAGTCAAAAAGACTGCAACATACACTGACTCAAGTCTATGATAGTAAAACAGCGTCTGCATATAACCTATACAAATTTTTGTGTGACTACATAAAGTACAGCAGCTGAATCGGTTCAGAAGGCTGCTATAACTTGTTAGCCTCCTGCCGCAGACGATTGACAAACACCTTGGAGATTAAATTCATTGAATCCATGTATCGATCCATGCAATTACCAAGACACTTTTGTTCAGAATTGTCGAGAGAAGTACCCGGTCTAGATATGCACTTTTCAAAACACTTTTGGGTCATTTGCTACAAAGGAGACAATCGAGTACGGGTGTTTTCTTACATCCATCAGTTCACGAGTGCTTGCAATAGCTACTTCTGCTTTCATCTGATCTACCAGTTGCGCCCTTTGGGCGGGTGTTAATGAGCCCAGTGCAGACGGCTGCTGATCCATTGTGAGTAATAAGCAAGTGGGTTAATCGGGAGGCTTGTGCACAGTGCAAGAGGAACCACTAGCAGTGGCATTATAAACGTTATAGAGTCATTACTATTAAGAACACTTGTCAAACACTGAATGCAAATAATATTGAACACATATAGAAGCTCTTGACAATATCAACAAATTTGTTATATTGAAAGCTTAAAAGATTCTTTAATTAAAACTTTTAATTGGCCATGACAAACAATTGTTCTACCATTAGATAGTTTTTAAAATTTATGCACAGAGTATGAGAAGGTAATGTAACATTTATATACCTGACTGGTCAAATGGCTTTCGCATTGGCAATAAACTTATTATTGGTAAATTGAATTCCCTTTGGTGGTATGCCAAAGTTCCCGTTGTAGCGGCCCTACACTTTCCACTTGGTATTAGAAGGCATAAGGCTTGTTTAGTTACTGGATGGAAGCAATGCAGCAACCAAATTACCCTCCTTTGATACAGGTAATCAAACAAATATTGTTACATGCGCCGTCTCATTTTATCCAAATGTAAATGGAGAAGTGTTGAGATTGTTGTTGAACTGTTAATGACCATCTCTTAGCTGTGTAAAAGTTAAGCGAATCTGCTTCCCCTTTCCTACGGATCCTCTCCATAACCTTAACAAAATGACTAATCGATTGTGCATTACTTGGTCGTAAAACAATGCTCTCCATTGCTGTCAGGGATCAGGAAGCCTTGAATGCTTTGTTTATGAGACCACTTGGATGTGTTGCGACTACTCTATTAGTAATCTTACTCTTGTACGAAATGGCTGGCCGTCGGTCTAAGTTAAAGTTAACTTCTTTCTTTTCGTCCTGGGATGCATGTATTCAGACCAACTTAATGCCTTCTGCTACTTAGTGGGAAGTCTTGAGGTGCTACACTGCTCCTCCAAAGCGCAAGTCAATCATGCTTTGGCACGAAATTGACAAGAAAGCTGTGCACTGTCTAAACGATTCCTTCTCACTAGCAGTTTCGTCAGTTCCTCCCAAACTACTGTATTTTTGACACTGTGCGCCTATAACTCATCTGTTGAATGTGCAAGTCGAAACTTGGATTAACGTGTAATGACACTTAGTGCGTAATATTTAAGCACAACACCAAAAGTGCAGGGTGGTTGTGATGCTCGACTTAGAGTTCACACATTACCTCGTGGGAAGGCATTTAATGGCACTACGGCGTCTGGCCACATGCCTTAAGGTGAATGGTCGTGTCATGTTTGGCAGCATTTATTGAAGGTCGAGGTAAACGAGACCTCTGACCAAAGAGTTGCTCAAGATTTGTCACTCTCCTACTCATGCCTTACCAGTAGTACCCCAGTCACACCAACGCTTTAAATGCCATCAGGCATGGTCTGGGCACACCTTCATGAAGCACAGAAACGCCTTGTAAAATTTCATTGACGAATCTCACGAAGTTGCGATGCTAAGATTTATCGTTTTGATCAATTTTAATTCTATCCGCCTTGAAGAATTTCCAAACGCCTTTTTGTCGAGGTCACACATCACGTGCATTGATTGTGAGGCGTCTCGTGATGGCGGACGAGCGAGACCTCCGGGCAGGAAAGAGGGAACGCAAGTATCCCGACGACGAGCTATGGCCCCCCACTTCCAGCTCCGCTAGCACCATGGCGACCAAGTTGGGAGATTTTCCTCAAATTCAATTTGAGTCAAATCTCGTCGATTGTGCTGATACGTGCGGTATCAAAATTCCTCAAGGTTTGGCCATTGCCACGGTGATGTTGAGGAGCAAGCATGTCGATTTCCTGGAAATGAAACCACCACACAACTTCCTGCTTGACCGATCTCCACCACTCACCGACAAACGTAAGGAGCAACTTCGGGAGGTGGCACTGTGGCTACTCGATGTGAATCGCACGGTGAATGAGAGTATGGAATTTCTTGAGTCTGCAACACCTCACTTCCTTTTGCATGTCATTTTGGAGATCGTGAAACTGATTAAACCATGTCCGCTTCCCATCTCCAATGCTTCATGTGGACTCATCAAGAATATAAGCTTCTTTCGTGATGGAAATCCCATCTTTAAGGACGAGTTGGAGGCATGGACACAGACCACTGTGGAGCTGTCGGACGGAGTCACCACTCCAAAGGATTTATGTGTCGATCAGGAGTGCTATTTATGCAACTACACAAGGGAGACTCAAATTTGCGCCCTCAATCTCTTCAACACCTCCCTTTACTATGATGCCGAGACTATTGTCAACAAAAAGCTTCGCGATTGTGTCGCTTTTATCATTGTCAACGCAATGCATTTAGTTCGCACCTACTGTAGTGCCATTTCTCCCTGCTTCTGTGCCGACTTTGATCCCCTCGCTGTGATGCGGGTGGCAAAATCACCACCTGGTTCTGTGAAACTCTTCATTCAACGTCTCGCTGAGGAGATCGCTCCTGTGCTCTTTGACATTGATCGTGCCTGGTTCATTGAACAGATGCACTGTCGTTCCGACATCACTGACAAACGTCAGTGGGTGCGTCTGCATAAGGAAGCTTTTGAAGTCCACATTATGATGAACATACTCTGTAGCAACACTCAAAAGGCCTGGAATTCGCAGTGTGGATTCGAGGACATCCTCTTCCACACTGAGGAGCACGGAGAGGGTTGTGTGGCTGAATTCTGTGCATGCAAACTCTCCAAGGTCCTGCAAGCAGCGCGACAGGACTGCGCCTGTGGACAGCCTCTACCCGTAGCAAATTGACCCAACAATTTGTCCTCCTAAGCTGAGTGTGTGCACAATTGAAAAAAAAAACAAACAAACACAACACAACACGCTTTTGTTTCTTCTCTCCTTAAATGAAAAATACATGCTAATGAATGCATCAGTCTCGATTATTCGTTCTACACTGAGAGTTTGTGGCGTCACGTTGTAGTGGGCGACAGGAGAGAGGGCAATGCTGATGTGACGCTGTTTGATGGTGGGACGGGCGAAGCCTCGGTCACTCGGTCACTCTTGCAAAGGAGGGCACCTCGGTACTGGGGATGGCTGGAAAAGAGTTTTAATTACTTTTAACTCAGCCTTTTTTTTGCTTATTGGTTTCGTTGCAGCCTTAGTTCACGGCGTCCGTGGGTCATTAGAGTTGGTTTGGAGGCTCCGGAAAGCCCTCATCAGTTTATCATTACGCTCTGATGGCCTAGCAGTGCGGACTTTAATGCTTGTTGCCATTCTACCGCACCGACACCGCCTCAATGTGGCACCGGTCTCGTAGAAGGACCTCTCAGAGGGTCTTTAGTGAGACTTACAAGTTTCAAGTCTACTTACTTTTCCTTTTATGGTAAACAATGAATTCGCCGGCTGGGATCAAGTAAGAACACTCTACCATCTCGAGTCAGCATTCTTTTAGGGGTCGATTTCCATCCAATTTTATAAGTACCCCATACAACATGTGATGACCTTGACCTTACGGTAGTCAACACTTTCCTATGCCTGCGTTTCTGTATTCTATTGACCTACTTTGAGGGAGTGTTCCGGAAGAAAGGGAGACGACTTCAATTGTTGAGGCTACTCACTGATCTCGGGGTGCACCTTGACGGTCATCAGGCACGTGTCAACTTGTGTTCGCACTACTTTTAATGGACATACACAACCCAGAAAACAGCTCTGCAATGATTAGCCGTCAAAAGACGGAAGAAAGCGCTACTTGGTCTGGCTGACCTCCGACAACGACTTTGTGGTGAAACACTTAGACATGGCGGTCGAAGGCCACTCAAACCTCCCCATTTGACCATTCGCTTTTGGTGTGAAGACCCGTTGACTAAGTCCGCTATTTCTAGCCTTTCCGCGACCCGATTTCGACCTCCCCACTCGCAGTGACAAAGTGGTGCATGATTACCCTCCAGACGCCCCACCGGACACGTGACGTTGAATCGATTTGGTCCAAATCATCGCGAGCAGCAGTGAGGCGGTGGATTGTAGTTGCGTGGACTAGAGCGCATCACTTCATCGAGGGACTCTTCCAGCCATGCCAGAGCATCACTTAACCTGCTTACCCCATCAACCCTACAGTGCGCCCAGGCATGGAGACCTCCTCATCGATCTCTACTATTTGGATCCTGAAACACCAATGATGGAGTTCAAATCGGACTACAGTTGTACCGCGAATGGAAATGGAGTCAAAATCCCTCTCTTCATTGCAGGACCGCTGATGCTCCTACGTAGTAGGCAAGGCGAAGAGATTGCTAACAATACAGAGTCATTTCTGAATCGTATTTCTGGTCGTCCCTCCTTCAACCCAACTCCTGAGTGCTGTCAATGTGAGGTGTGTCAAGAGGTGAGGTGGCTCCTCAAGGACTGCCGATGCTTTGATGACTGCCAATCTCGATGGTGTTCACGGGACAGTGTCTTCCTCTTTGAAATCTTGAAAGAGGTGTTGAGTCGACTAAAGAAGAAACTACTGCCCTACTCTCTATTCCATCATGACTACGTCAATATGAATCAGTTTTACATTTCTCGAGTTCTTTGCCCCGACACGGAGAAGGATTTGACCGTATTGGCTTTGGAGTTTGACACTTTCGTGAAGATGCAATCCTTCTTCATTCTCGATGCCACAAAAACACCAGACATTTACACAAACGTCTTCTGTTGCCTAATGACAAACCTCATTCGCATGCTTCGAGCCTACGTAGAAGGTGAGCTGAGATGTGCGGAGGGCGATCCAAGTGATCCGGACTACATTTTCCGTGCCATCAGATTGTTTCCCACCGAGATGTCGAGGGCAATGTCTGTTCTCGCCTCTGCCCTCTCACCACGTGTAATTGACCTGAAGAAGTACTACTACGTGCCCTGCGATAGCGCGACATTCATGTCGTCGCGAGACGAGCAGGACAGGTACTTGTGGTCAGCAACGAACTGTATGCGCAGCCTCTTGGTGATAAATGCCATCGAGCCCTTCGACAGATGCGCCGAGCATCAGGTGTGGGAGGTAATCCTCTCGAATCCGGCTGTTAAGGATCTTGTGGACGTCATAAACACCGTTTGAGTTGCGCATTCCCCTAGTCGTGTATGTCCTTCTGTTTCAATAAACAGTGCTTTAATCTAGCAGTTCAATGCTCGATGTCCGTTTCGTTCCAATGAATTTCAACCACTCTTCCAGTTCCGTTTTTATATATACATATTTCGAAGTCTTTCGATGGCAGAACACGTAGCGTCTCCCTCCACCATCCATTCGTTTTGTCAGAGGTTTTGCGCTTCTCTTACGGATTGAAAAAAACTCGTCCTAAAGTTTCGAATAGGCACACTTTAACATCGCACTTCTCCAATTCGGATTACTCTAGAATCGGCAAAAATGGTAAATGTAAGTTGACCAAAATCGTGCAGAGAATGTGCAACCTGTTGGTTTGACATCGAGGAAGGGCTATTTAGGTTGTCTTTACTCACCTCCACAAGGTTGCCAAATGTAGTCGTTTTAATGACATACGTCTGGGGTTGAGGCCCGGCAGTCATTCGTCTACCGGTGTCATACACCTTCCATGGGTAAACTTGGCACGGTGTCGAATGTCGCCGCTGCGATCCTCGCCCTCTCATTGGCTGATTCTGCGTAATGGGCAAAGGTCGTCTTGTCCCAGCCCACACACCAATAGCACCACTTTTGGTGGCCAAATACAACTGCATCAAGGAGGTTACTGGTGGCTCCGGTTGGAAGGCTCAACAGGATCCAATTTCGTTTGCAAAAGCCCACCCTTAAGTCCTTTTGTAGCGATGGTATTCAGGTGGTTTCAAGGTAGTTAATTTGAGGATCCAAACTATTTCAGTAGCTTTATGCTTCTGCATGTAAAATTAAGATTTGTCAGACTGGTCTTGGAGGGCGTCAATGAAGGGTAAGTTGACATTGTCAGGCACCGCAGAGATGCTGACATAACCGGAGTGCGGGGAGGAAGAGGGGGCAGAGCCTTCCACGGAGTACCACCTCTCGTCCTTTGAGAATTGGTGGACTTAAAGCATAGTGAATTCCGTAATCATGTGTCCCCTGCGCGGCAGAGCTGACGACAAGGTTGATGTGTTGCCATGATGGGCTCATTGAGGTCATGAATGTGAACTAACACCTCTTGTCAGAAAAGGGTCTACGCCGGGGCAGGGCAAGACTTGGTGAAGTTTTGACCCCACTAACTTTAACGTTTTACGCATCAACCAATCACCGTGTCGCCACTCGCTTGAACGGACGCCTAAACCGATGCGCATTTTGGACCCACCAGTTACAGTATTTTAAGTGACACTGCCACAACACTCATTCATCTCGCCAGGACGAATTTTAGTGCACTGAGATCACTCAAGGCACAACAAATCCTTGACCCCTTAAGCTTTGCCAAGATTTGAAAGTGCAGTTTTCCATTAACTTTTATGGCTCTACTCGCTTTAAAAGCACTCGTTTTCCAAACTAGACGCCTACGCTTGAGTTGAAGAGTCGCCAAGACTGACGTGGCTACGGAAAGCACTAAGTCAGCCCTGTGAGCAAATGAGTGAGTCCTTCAACTCTGAGCGGCCGTATATACGACTGGCGAACAGTGCAGTGGACGATTTAAGGAATGGACAAGTAAATGGAATGTGTGTATTAACTCCCCTAAAGTTCGAAGGCTCCAAATTTTTCCGCATTAGTCTTTGTACAAATCGATAAGTTTTTGTTTAAGTTTGACAGTTCACGAGGCTCCTGTCACATGTGTGGTGGCCACCGGTTGTGTACGCACAAAGGGTGAGAATTAAAAATGGGAACGCCCAACGAAAGTTATTCTTCGGAAGACGAGAATTACGACCCATATGAAAGTCCGCATCCAGTCTTCGCTTTCCCCAATTACTTTGTCACCGTTCGTATAGGCAGATTGCCCTTTGTCCTAGACACCGAGAATGGGGACCGTGTGCCAGCCTTTTTATTTGCTCTTTTCAGGAAAATGCATGTGGAACACCTAGCCACTCTTACTTTAGATCCGCCGTATTCTTTTCTCATGCTACTTAACTGCTGGAGGTCAGTGCCACCCATGGAAGCTGTTCGTCTAATTGCCGATTTTCTAAAAAATACAGCTAGCAGTCTCGAGGATTGTATGGCAGTACTAAATTGTCAAACACCTCTTTTTAACTTTTATGTGCTCAGAAGCCTTTTAAGGGACGCCCAACCACCACTTCTCTACCTTGACTATGATACATGCGTAACTATGGAGGAGTCAAATGTGGTCTTCCCGCTGGGTACCTTTGCTGATACTAGAATGGAAGGCATCTTTCCCATGAACATTTCCCAGGAGGAATTGTTACTTCAGTACGACATAGAGACCAATCCGTTAGGCTACAATCAACGATTGTCAATGCAGATGACTGCTGTAAATTGTCACATTTTTAAGGAACTTATGTGCATCCCATATGCTTTCCATCGCGCCGTGGTGCGTTTTATCCTCTACAATCTTTGCGCCTTGATACGAGAAGTAGCCATACGGGAAAACGAAAGTCTTAACGAAGAAGTTAATGTCTTTTTCATGCCCAGGATGGTATTTAGAAGTAGATTTCTTCAATTAATTGTTTGGAAAATGGCTAATTACATTGCAGATGATGTAATTACATTGGACACACGTTGGGTAATCCATAAGTATCTTGAAAGTGATCTGCCACCACAAGTGGACATACCAACATGGATGGATGAGGAGGAGGCTAAACTGAGACGAAGGGCTCTGATGAATATACTCTGTGCTAACATAAATTGCCTTTGGTTGCGTGGTTGCACACTTGAGCATTTTTGTTTTGACGAAGCCTCAAGGGCCGTTGTTGAGCTGTTTGCTGCGGAATGGGCAGGACATGCTTCCTCCCTTAACACCACCCAACATCAGTGATGAAGAAAGAAAAGAACGTCTTTATTCGCAAGTAAACCAAATCCGGTTTCATTAAAAAGTAAATAAAGCAAGGAAATAGATGTTTCCATAAATGGGTTACTTGTTTTTATTTCAGTAGGCAGTTTTGTATAAAGTGTTACAGACCGCTAATTTTAGTATCTCCTGTTGGGTTGGCAGCAGAAATCTTTGGGCAAAAGAGAGGAGTCGTTGGTGGTGACTTGGCGACCGACTTACCCGCCTCCAGTCAACTTTGGTCAAACCCAACATCTTAGGTCAAGACGTAAGGGCTAGACCCGATGCAGTTCATAATCTTGGTAATGGACGAAACTTGTACTTTTTTCCCGTTAATCTTGTCGTTGTTTGCAGCGCTAAGATATGTCATCTAACAGTAGTAGATCTACTCGCAAGAAACACTTAAAGCGCACGCATTTAGTAGTGCACAGTCATCCAGTGGTTAACAGTTGGACCCCTAAATGCGTTTCAGTACATCAATGTTGGCGACGTCTTTGTAGGAGTTCGACAGCCTTGTGATCAAAGCATAGGTTGGCTGGACTGTCATCAATGTAAAGTAATATCAAAAGTTCAAAGATCCTAGGAGAAGTCTGAGGATCATACACCTTTATTTTCCTCCCATCCATTTTTCATGTTAGCAAACTGCAAAAGTAAATCGAGAATAGGAAAGATAGAAGGAAAAATTACTTCCGCTTGCAGTGTGGCAGAGACAATTCCGCAAATCCCGAGGACAATCGTAACACTTAAGTCATCTTCTGTGGAAGTGCCTTTGAGCTGTTATGCGCATCGAGCAGGTTCATCGCCAGCATTTTCCCCACGGCCCGCGTCAGCCCCTCCATCTCCTCCTCCTACACGAGTCGTTTAGCTGCCTCAATTCTAAGATGTACGTTGCCCTCCTCAGCTCTCCCCATAACCTCGTCCATACCTAGCTCGATGAGGCAACGATTGATGGCTGTGGCAAACGACGTCAACAATTTCTCTCTCCATACCGGGCTCATTACATTTTTCCTTGAGGGGCAAACGTCTGTTGAACTACACCTGAAGTTAGGCTGCAATACAGGCAGTATGAGGCGGAAGAAGTGTATGAAACAAACGTCAGTTCGAAGACGCGGCCGGACAAACAAGGGGTGGAAATGTCATGCTGTTTTGCACCCGCAGTAGATTTTCGTTAAAATGACAAAAGTCCAGCACCTCGGACACGAAGAGTTAAAAATGCCCTCCTATTAGTGTTGTGCTTGCGTACTGCATACGTTGCAGAGGTCTGCAACAGTCAATGAATAAAATTTGCAAGACTCGTCGTCGAAATGCATTGGAGTGGTCTCCGATCGTGTGTCGAACGAGACTTTCCTCAGGAAGGAAGGAATTCCTAAATCCGTTTTCATCTCAAGCACAATCGCCATGCAATCGTCAGTGGAGAGGAGAATGGGAACTCCGCTGGGCATCTGTCAGGGAAACAGCAGAAGTGGTGTAAAATGAGGATGTAATTTTCATACGCCTGCGGAACTCTTAGTGACACCTCAAAGTTGCCACCATTTTGGGCATTTAAAGTCGACAAAATGTCATCCAAACTGTCTTTTGCAGAGTCGAACGAAACAGACCCTTACAACGTGGAGAAGTCCATGGTCATAAGGAACTTCACCCACGAGGACGCTAACTTCCTAATTACTATACCTAAAGAGGCGTTTTGGATGATCCAGCCTTTGGATTGACTCAAAGCTTTGCTGCCTAAGACAGACCAGTATTTTAACAAAAAGCGCTTCCATCCTTAGGGAGACATTTACTCATAGCAGGCATTTTTATTATACAGCTTTAAAAAGTCCCCATTTTTCTTATCTCATCGCAAAGTAGTGGTCAATTCAACTACTGCTGCCCACTCTTGGCATTCATGCGTGGCACATTTCCGATCGGATTAAAGGGGATCTTTATGCAGATCATTTGAGTTGCATAATTTGAGAGTACTCTGACTTTTAGGATTGCAGCCGTAAAAAATCGTGGCATCGAAACAAAAAAAGATCAAGCCTGGGAGGAATTTTCGTTTTTAAATGCAAAAGCATTGTCGCGCAAGTAAAACGACGCGCTAGCTACTTATTTCTTTTCAGTAGCATTAAAATGTAAATTTCCGATTGGAGTCTGTGTTAAATGTCGGTAAAGGAGATTGCAAGTTTCCGTAGGCGTCTCAACCTTCGTGTATAATGGCTAGTCGTGGTTGGCTACGAGTGAGAAGAGTCACGTGTAATCTCAGCGTACATATAGCTCTTTACACACTTCTTGAAACAATCAACAAGACCACTGCATTACAGAAGGCATGATTTGACAAAAGTTACATCCACAAGTTCTTCGTCTCATTACATTTGACCAACTCTTAAGTTCCAGCGTCTTCAATAGTGCTGCATCAAGGGCAGTAAATCGACGCGCTCACAGGCGCTGGTATGAAACGCGTGACTTGCCTCCATGTGACGCATAAGAACGGTCGATTGAGGGAACTGGAAGTGTGCGAGCCTTTTCCGGTTTGGTGTTGTAGTCGCCCAATTACCAAAGATGCAGAATATTCCTCACGATTCCAGCGTTCAACACATCGCTGATGCCTTCCACACTGAGAATATTCATTACATTGATCTTGAAAATTTACCGCCAGACACACCTACTGTGAAATTGGGTAGTGACTACTGCTGTGACGAAAATGGAGCCATAACACTCCCCAATTTCATCGTGGCTCCCATGATGGCTTTGAGTATGAGATGTAAACCGTGTTCTACATACGAGGGGGACATCTTTATTGATAGGCTCGATCTCAACTTAAGGACTGGTCCAACATTAGAGAATCCCAAATGCAAAGTATGTAGTTTGGTGAAGTGGCTCCTAACTGAACGCGATCCGTATGAGAGCACTGTGGTGGCCTTATATCCGGAGGACCCGCTGATACTTTTTGAGGTTATGCGAGAAATATGGAGTCGTTTCACCACCAAAGTCTTACCCTTTTCCGAGCAACACGTCAAATACAGTACAAGAATCTCCTACCTCTCACTTCCAGTGGGCTATTTTTACAAATCCCCTTTGAACATTGATGAGCCAGCAGAACTAATGGAATGGCCTGCTCTTATGGACGCTTCAGCAGAATGGACAAATGGTTTTATGTATTTCCTTCGTAAGGATATTGGTGAACGCGGAATACTCAGTCACGTGGCATGCTTCATCTTCTGCAATCTAATCCGGATTATGCGTCATCACATCTCAAAAATTCTACGTCCAGAGGTCAAAGAACTGCAACCTCAATTCCACATACTGTACGCCATTAATGACAGGCCATTTCTGGTGCATCAATTGGTAGCGAAAATGGCAAAAGCTATCTTCCTCTTGCTCACAGAATTTGACCCTAATTGGATTCGGTCATATCACGTGGTAGACATGTCACGGCCCAAAGAGAAGTCCTTCTGGTATCGCTTTTGCTTGAGCATAATGGTGGAGAACATTTTTGCAATGAACATGACCAAGGCATTTTATGACGGCATGCAAGCTGAACAGTTGTACCTGCACTACAGTGTTTGTGAAACAAACCCAAGTGAATGTCCGTGTCGCTTTGCTCGATATTTGGAATCTTCCAGTTAGATCTCTTATGCGAGCATTGTGTTGCTCCAAGTGGGGTCATGAGCGCTGAATTATTTAACAAAGCAACGTGTGACCAAAAGGTAAAGCCTTGAAAGTTTACCGACATCAAGGCAAAACACGCATATAACTTTGCAAAATACATTGTAAAAATTATTACTTTACCGTTATCACAGTCTATTTTTTTTATTTTGGCTGCGAAATCGGAACTGGTGAATTATGTATGGGAGTTTACACTGCCTTACAAGGTGCTAAAATTGATAAAATTATTACTACTTAAAGATTATAAGCAAAAACAATGTTATGTTAAATAAAAATTAGGCAATGAAGATTGAGTGCAACTAGTTATGGCCGTTCCTGTTCATTAGTCTCCTTCAAATACATACACTGACCTGAGAGACCAACGTGTGTTGTTTGGATAACCTATTGAATGTGGAGAGTAAATTGAGATTGTATTATCAGTTAAAGAGATTATGCAAATGTTTTGTTTCGCAGGGGAATTTCTAAAACCAAATCCTGGCCACAACGGTGATGCTAACATGGTGTAACAGCGACACCGTTTTAAAACTATGGCTTTACGGTTGGCCAACACTTAAGGGAAAAGGTATGTGCAAGTCAGCCTCGATAAAACTGAAGGATTTTAAAACACATGGGAGCATCAGTAAAAAATGATTGGTTGTTCGTTGGCAATGATAGCTGATCAACCAAGAAGAAAGAAAGACTCCTCTGACATCGTTTACATCTTCACCTACTTAAGTAGGCGAATACAACCATTTCCAGGGTGGGGTGCAGGAAAAAAGGTGGCAATGAGAGGAAGGGGAAGGGCAATATCAGTCTCTTATTGTGCATTGATTGGGACAGGGACAATCTGTTAATTACTCCTCCTTCTGTCACCATTTCGGGACATGTGGGACCGGAGAGGAAGATATGAAGGGGAGGTGAACAGAACAGGGCGGGGCGAGAGAGTACGAGGTGGAATAGAGATGCAGAGGACGGGAAGAAGGTGATGAGGGATGGGCAGAGATTGGGGTAAAAATGTGAGAAGTTAAAGAGCCAAAAGAACAGACGATCAGACAAAGAACATCGCAATCAGTCCTTGTGTCAACTTGTGAGTTTGCATTGCTGGCAGTTTCTGCATATCTCTACGTTTTTGCTCGTAAATTCTGAATGGGCATCGATGAGACAAGAAGTGAATGGATTAGGGACTATTCAGGATCGTAACCACGCTTAATCGTTGCGGAATCCATGGCATACGTCCTTTTGACCAACCCTACAGGTACAGATAAGGACATAACAATAGAAGTTAAATATCGAACGCGAAGGTGATGGTGGCACTCAGACCGATTGAATCTTCAGATGGGACGAAGTACTGGCATTCAAGCTTACATTGCATAATATGTTGCACATTTTTCATTCAACAGCTCTATTTCTTTATATCTTTACGTCTCTTAATCTATTGTGATTTGGCGGACTGCCTACCACAAATCCATTTCAGTGCGGAGTCGTACTGCGGGCGGAGGTGCTGGCACGAGTCTCAAATTGAGAACGATGACGCCGATGATGACGACGACAACGAAAACACAGACTGCTACTACTACTAATACTACGACGCTGACGACAGTCACGAAGGGGAGCTGGCCTGTCCAAAAAGCACTGCTTGCCAAGCCCTTCTGTTCTGCCCTTTCCCCCTCCCAATATGTGACTCAGACAGCTCTCAAAGAGGCGGCTTCGCCCACGAAGACCACTTCTCCAAAGCTTTTCATTCATCATCTGTATCTTAGCTCTGATTTTATGCCAAGGATGGCGTTTGAAAAATCGTCTACGTTGATTATAACTTAGTGTGCGGCAATTTCGATTACTCGTAAGTGATTGGGAAATCAGTATTTGGCACGTTGGTTGTAACCAATGGAAAAAGAGCTGCTCGGGCAGTTTTATAATTGAATAAGTTACTGCTACAAACAAGCCACCTTATCATGAGTAATCACAATGATTTTACTCGCTATCATTAAAAACCATGTGTACAGCCTTTTCAACGGCTTTATCATCTTAAGCGATGGGCACAATAGTCAATTTAAGAGGATTTAATTCTGATTGGTGGTTTTCTGATCGTTACCAATTCAAAGTGGAAGTTGATTGGCTAACTTCTCAAAGAACACTTCAACATTTCATAGTTAAATGTACTTATTCGACTTTAAAGCTTAAATTATGCCAAAATGATTTTCACCTTGTGTCCACTTCCTTAAGTACCTTTTATGAGACAAAAAATCTTGACTCAGTATAACTGCGTTTGTTCCTCTGGTACGGGCAACGAGGCGTCAAAATCACACCTGCTAGAAAGCATACGAAACTGAGAAAATGGGAAAAGAACTACTTAAAATGAGGCGAGGAAACCGCAATTACTGTGTCATTTGTGCCAAGAAGATCGAAAAATAGGAAGAACTTAAAGGTCATTATTCAAATCAGTAATTAAAAGTTATCACAAGTCTGGTGTCGATGAAAAGATGCATTAAGAGGTAAGTGTCAGCTCCTCCGAGCTTCAGGTGTTTCAGTCTTTTCTCATTTCCGCCAAAAGCCCTCCACCCTCTCTCGCCCTACCACGTCTGACAGAGCTGCTCCCTCCCAATCTCCTTCCCCATTCTGATCTCACATGTCTATAATTGGTGGCATAAAAAGGCGTAATTATTAATCTGTTCGTGTCCTGTTTAATGCACAATAGACAATGTGCATTGTTCTCACCCTCCTCCTCCTCCTCTGCTCATTCAGTCGGTTTGCTTAATTGTGTTTGTCCTATTAAGGGCGGGTTTTGGAAGAAACGATTTTCGGGAGCATTTACTTAGTGATGAAACAGGCTCGTCAGGGATGACCTTGCTCTCCAGTCAACTGGTCAATTTGTCAACGCGTTAGTGCCATTCATTGACTTCGACTATTAAATGGGTAGTCAATTGCTTTATGCTTTCCTTGAGAATTAACTATGCCACCTTTTGCACAAATTATTATAATTTTAACATTTCCTTTTAGTTTTTTGTCTGTTCAATAAAATCTGTTGCCTTATTTATTCTCCAATAACATTTCAACACGAACACATTTGGTTGGATAACTTTTCGTGCCTCATTGGACCAAATGAAGCACTACAAGTCTGGAAACAAGCAAAATTTCCCCAAAGAGAAAAAGAATGAAGCAAATAAATGCTTACGGGAAAAATGAAAGTGCTTCCTCTTATGCCTTTAAGTCTTGACTGTGAGTTTTTTTCTTTTCTGTGTTAGAGTAACGGAAGACATCTCACCACACCGCTGTCTTTGCCATCATGATAAGGGGGAGAGGAATAGCAGTCTTGCTTTTTCCTTTTCTCATACTAAAAGGCAAATAGTATCTTAGTGGGGTGTTAGTTAGGACACTGCTTCAAAATGAAGCGCCAGAAATAGACCTTTCCTTCCTTTATAGTCAATTACAGGTTGTCTTGTGCCCAGCTTGCCGATCCATTCCCGGTCATCACGGTTAACTGCAACAGAACAGCGGTGACAGCACAATGCATTTCTCACCACGCCCATTCAATCCTACGATCGGTTGTCCATTGTAAGCAAAAAAACTTATCCTTAGTTAATAGTCACGCACACAGTAAACAAAAAAATTGCTTAACATTCTTTTCTACCTCTCGATTGATTAAATGCTCAAAGTGAGAAGGCAGAAATCGAGTTGCGAATAGAAAAATTTGTTTTTAAATGTTTTCATTAAATGGCAGGTTTTACTATGAAGTGCGTTACTAACATATAAACGCTACGATTCAAGCAGGCTTCAAACTGAAATTTTTTATGCACCTTTCCATCTCGACAATAAATGCATGTGGGGAATGAGTTAAAACCACAAAAGTACAAAAATAAGTGTTACTTTAACTACAAAACGGTGTTATCGATAAGAGATTTGCTTTCATAGGGTGAAAAGTTATACTTTTTTCTTAACTTTTGCAATCTTGCATTAACTTGGGGTGCGTTAATCACGGATGAAAAGAGCCAATCGCGTGCGAGTTGGGAACTTATTCGATGACGGCAATCGATAATCTCGGTAAGAAGCGGAGCGTCCGATTCGGGTGCCTAGGCGGACGGAGACGAATTTGCCTTTTAAAGTCTAGTTGTGGGGATAGCAGACAGCAAAGGTAAAAAATCAAATGTGTTCCTTTACCTCCTCGCCCTCACCTCCTATCGAATTCATTTTCCTTCTCCCAAAATATAAAATCTGCTCCAATAAGACGGATGAGATTGGCTTACTTAAGGAAATCCGTGGAATGTTCTACTTGGTAGCAAATAAGAATTGGTCTGACATTGTAGTGGTTGTGCCTGAACAGATGCCCTTCACCTGTCAACCAGGAGCTGCTGTCAACGCTAATCACACCTGACTCTACAAGGGCGGAGAATTACCTTTCTTTGTTTGGTTGTGTGATAGGGCAGGTGAATTATTGCCTCCAATACCCTCCTTATTTACCAATCAGGGGATGCCAAGTAGATGTTCTTATCCCTTTGATGGATTTTACCCACACTATTGGCGATCACCACAGTTCCGCTATACACCCACGCTAACCATCGCTGTAGGCTGTAGGCGAGTCAACGCACACAGTAGAGGCTGTCAAATGCCAAAGTTAAAACTTTCAACAATGGCTTATGGTATGGTAAGCTTGATTTTCCCTTTTTTTCAATAATGGGTTAATGCTACCAAACTAGTCAGATCTTCCAAACCCATTGACATGAAGGTTAGTTTAATCTGCGGCTGTTGAAATTACAAACAGAAGTTGGCTGCTTTTTTATTTCATCAACTCTCTGTACGATGGTGAGTTTAATGTCATGACCTCCTCCCTAACAGCAGCCATTAATTTGTCCAACATCAAGGAGCGGTAATGGATGTTGGAGTATACAACGTCAGGGCAGAAAATCCAAACTCGTAAAATACGCATGCTTAAAAATGTTGGAACATGTCCTTTTTTGTTAGGGTGGGGAGTAGGAGTAAAGTGCATCGCCGACCTCCTGTAGGCTGCTACGTGAGCTGTTCAACCAATCACAATGTGGAGGGGATGGCTATACCTCAAAGAGACCCAATCTGCCTCAACTTAATGCCTCGAGATCGCCTTCGGTCTCAAAAGTCCCAACAGCAAGTCGCCTTGCAATGTGGTGTCAATAACTTGCTATCCGACTTACAGAAAGGAAAAGGTCAACCAATAGTACGTTGATTATTGCCTGACACCAGAAGCCTGTTCGCTGGCATTAGTGAGAATCAGGTTTTGACTCTGGTAACTTATCATGAGTCCACGAGGTTCGTTTACACTCCAAAAACGACAACGATCTGACTTAATAAAGTTTCATCGTAAGTGAAGGATTAAACGATTATTTTGCCTACAACTTTGTACAATCCATCCCAACTCACATCTATGACACGGAAACATTTAACCTCGGTTTGCTTCTCTTGGCATTATCCCACGTGAATCGTGTGAGTGACTCCGCTCCACCAAGGTCGCAATCAGCAGTCACATTTCCTTAATGAAGATGAATACGAAATAAGGTGGCTTTGTGACAGTTGAAGGTGGTGTCGATAAACGAAGACGACAGTAGAGGCACGCACGTGGTGAGTGCTTTGTTAGTTGAAGAAGATTTTATTAAAAAAAAGTAGATTGTAGCAGAACACAGCAGGGTAGGACAGGATAGAGGAGGGTACGGTAGGAGATGGTTTTTTTCACCGGTCCAAAGTGATTGACGCATTACCACAGTTCGACAAACACACATACACACGAACACATGCGGGCTGAGTATGAATGAATGAGTGTGAGGTGGGCAAAGAAATTGGATGAGTGTTTAATTTTCAGGTTGCACACAATGGCACGGGGAGTTGAAAGAGGGTAGGAAGAGCTCCCCTTCTGGAATACGTCCTGGAGTAAATCATTGTCTGTTACAGCCCTGATGTAGGAAGGAGGTAGTTGGCAATCTTGCGACCTAATGACAATAAATTGGGCCGAGAGTGAAAACCATCAGTGCCGTAAAGTAGCCACAATGCATAGCCTTGCTACCTCTTTCACTGTGAGTGGAGGGAGACTTGTGCATTTAGATGCATTAGGAGCACTTTATGGTTCCTTTAAATTATTTTATTTACTGCCAAGCTTTCCACTTGTCACTTCACTCCTTCGACCTCGCCTTAATTCCTCAACATCAGTCAAAGGCATTAAAAAAGCAATGCCTTTTTTAGCGAAAAAAATTGCCCGTCTAGTCGGAAATGCTCTTTTTATGCAGTCAACCTACAGGTGAAAAAGTGCTGTCTGTGGGACACGGAGCCGGCTAAGATCCACTTTTTGTATAATTAATTCTAGGACAACCATTGGCTTAAAATAAAAGTGATGAAAAGGACTTAACGCCTTTGATATCTTATTCAAACTGCTAAACAAGTCCCTTAACAATCTTCCAGTTGGCATTTAAGTAGTAGGTGCTGAAAACAAGCACTTTAGACAATCTCAAGGAACGGACGACATATTAAGTAAGCTTTAAAAAGAATTAATGTATCGGAGCAACTTTTCTCGAATAATATCTCCTTAGGTGTAGCAGTAGGACGTGATGTCCAAAATAATCGCGACGCGCTGATTGGTTGGCCTTTTGAAGGTTATTCAACAAGGGCGTGACAAGCCAATCAGAAAGGGAGTTCGACGCACACATGTAGGCAAGTTCGGATCCAGCTTGAATGTTTACTTTAGGTGGTTTTCAAGTGTATGTAGGCAAACTTGATTGGTAATGACAAACGTTGACAGTTGAATTTTATGCGTAAAAATGACGATTTTCTGGAATCAAGTGCACATAAATATTCGGAAGGAATCCAAAAAGTTTATTGGTTGTGTGCCTTAAAGAGCAAAAGAACTGTTGAGCATAGGTTTCTCTCGATAAGCCAGTATAATTGCACTCTAACACCTTTGTATCTTCCATCTTTCTCTGTTTCCATGATTTCAGAATGAAAATGTATTGAAATTGCTGCTCAGCTACGAGGGCGGTACTGAGACATTATCGGTGGTCTAAAGGGTATCTTTCATCACAGGTGTTAAAAAATTGTAAAAGGGAGTCCTATGAAGCAATGGGGGTTTGCTGGAAGGTAGTCACTCATATGTTCCGCAATTCCTTCTTGAATCGACCTCTATATCAATTATCTACTGCTGTTCTTTTGCCTCTAAGGGCAAATTCGGTGGCTACACGACTGAAATGTTTGCATTTCTCCAAAAGTAACATCGCCAAATGTAACATCGAGGAGCACTAAGGTTTGATACAGGGCTTCCTAGGCAAGAATGCCTCTAGGTCTGCGAAAGTTATCCTTCAAAAATCCTTCTTAATTTATAGGCTTCTCTCAAGGTCATCAAACGCGCAACGAGGGAAGCAGCAGTTGTGAATTAGAATAGGCGGACCGCAGAACTAGTGACCTCGTTTGATGAAGGCGTTCTGGCTGTCCAAGAAAGCTGGTAGCTTACCTTTTCCCCAAGGTGTTCTCTTTTTCTACCCTCGTGTCCGTGCTTGTGTGTGTCTGGCTGTTTGTTTACCCCTTTTGACTCCCTCCCATATTATATGTAGCCTTAGAGAAAGGCAGGTGGGCTAGCAGTCAGGGTGGCGGGTGGCTGACGTTAATTAGAAATTCCTCCGTCGGGCAGCGGTCCTTCACTTCAAAGGGGACTCTGGGTGGCCCATTGAACTCTCTCCCTCCCTACATCCGTGTCGGTGTAGGTAGACAGACCCGTGCAAATTCCACCTAAAGAGGACTTTCTTTTACATAAATTAATTAACTTGAGCAGTTTTTTGTTGGAATAGATCGAAGGTGAATGGGCTTTCATCCTCCTTCGGTAAGTGGGGGAGAAATAACATTACTGCTTCATGTTCTGGAGCAAAACAACAACCTCTAATTAGCCACGGGCCAGAATGTAATATGACCTTCTGGGGAGGGGGGGTAGGAGGGGTGGGATTAATCCGCTTTCACAAATGATTCACTCAAAACTAGTCAGCCTGAATTGGAGGAGGTGGAATAGACTACCCTCTTATGCCCGGCTATGGTGCTGAGGGTGGCTCTGTCAAGGCGCGTCATGCCAAACTTACCACTTCAATACGAAGATGTCTTTCGTGGCCATAAGATAGACCAGTTGACAGCGACAGGTGGACTGTGTGTCCTCTTGACAGGGTAGTTCTATTATCAACAAGAGGATGGAGGATTGGACTGTTACTGTTGTTTAAATTAACCTTCTTCTCTGACCGAAAGGTACATTCAAAAATCACTGAAGGCTGCAGGTGTTAAGCCATTTATCATTTTCCAGTAATCCTTTCTTTTAAATTCTGAGTAGAAAATAGAGAGGTAAGGCAGTGGTTTCATTAGAGATACGAAAGACCCGAATTTCTAGCCTCCAAGGTGCAGATTTATGAGGTCACTTTGAACAGTTTAATTCTCCCAGATTTTGGAATTGCTCCTACGAGTTGAGAAGACACTTGCTATAACCAGAAGCTTGTTCAACTCTTGGGTTCTTTCATGGGTTGGTGCTAATTCCATACCGGCATCGAAGGCGGGTGGATGCTTTAAACACCGCAGCCATCACCTAAGGCAAGGTAGGCGACAAATATTGCTTTCCGGCATTATGGAATTATGGGTGCAGAATGCAGGGCAAACAGAGTGGGCTACGACTCAGAAAATTTATTAGTTAATCATTTCTTTACTTTGTCAAAAATATTACATTTTCTATTAAACTTCCGCATATTAAGAGAAGTGGTGTCGCCTACACCCTACTGCAGGAGGTAAGTAAAAGGATAAAGTTAAGGTTCTACTTTGGCCTTATACAATTGTCTCGCTATGATGCACTTGTCTGTGCGTGTGAGTCACCAGACGATAGGCGCTGCAATCAGCAGCCTTTTAACTTGGCTCACCTGCGCCGACCGGTCGATCAATCAATTAAATTGATCGATCGATGTGGAAGCCTGACCACCTATTTGTGTCGGTCGGCGCTTTGTGATGAGCACTCCATCATGTTAATCCAACTTTTATAAAGCCAATTCATGAACCGCTTGTTTTTTGAAAATAGAACAAAGGTATTGGAAACTATGACAGTGATCATTGTTTTGGGCAAACACTAAAATCTATTTTCCTCTCAAATTATACGGTGATAGGAAGACGCAGAAAATGCGGTGATTATTTGTCTGGAGAAAAAAATGAAACGTATGAATGTAAGGCGTTGTAAATTTACTCTCCGCTTTTAATGACAATGGAGACAGCTGCATGGTTCATCGCTCCAGGTACCCATTATTTAGGTTCGCCTAAGTAGTTTAGGGTTTGGCGGGAAGGGGTGAGCAGACGGCAGTTTGTGTTCGGCTGCGACATTTTGCTCTAGTTTTGAGCACTGAAGAGCCTAACGCACTTGACCACTTTACGATGACCGGCTGTAGTAGCAGATGGATTGTAACCAATTTAAGCGTGGCCGGTTTTTGGCGAAGATTGTAATTGTCATAATATGTTCTCTGGGAGACGAACTCATGTGCAGGTAAAAGGGAAGAGAATCACTAGCCGTACTCTTAAAGAACTTCATTCTGTAATTTTTTACATCCAAACAAACACAAAGTATGGGAGAGCAGAAAATTGACGTCTATGAGGGTATTATGCGGTGCACATTAGCAAATAAATTTACAGATCTGTTGGGGTTGTGTCAGACATTAGCCAATAAAGGCACAAGAATAAAATATCGCCACATCCAAAAAAGGCGGTGAGGACTTCCCCCTCTTGACAAGGGGTTAATGAGCGGCTTAGACTCTTCGAAAAGCACCTCACTATTATCAACAGTGCCTAGACCTTTCGCCATTCATTCGCTCACTGTCAAAGCAGAGCAGAGGAAGTTACCCGTGCAAATATTACACGAAAACTGGATGTGAGTGATGGATTTACCTGTATCGCGAATGTCAGCAACCCTAGATTCCAAATTTTACGCTGGTAAGACAACATGTGGGATGAACCAGCTTAAACAGCAGCAGTACCACTGACTATACCCATTTGTAGCCCATAGAGGTGTAAACTGCTCTCGAATGGCAGCCCTCTTTTTATGCGGGTTGATTAAATTCCCATAGATTCAAGAACTAATCATCAGCGTCGACTACACCAAGGGACGGCTAAGCAAATTCAACATTTATAAGATTTGCTTTGAAGATTAAAGTAAGTAAAATGTGATCCTAGACCTTGTAATTCGCCCAACTACTACTTTCAACTACTTAATTCGGAAAATGGAAAATAAGTAGGTTGAACTTTTACTAATTGCCATTATTTTCTAAACAGATGCGTAGTTTTTGAGTAAGTCTTTAAACTAATTCTAGCTTTTCTGACATCAGTGTGCCGCGTTTTAATTAGGCTTCTAAAAACTTGATGGAATTTCCTGTCCAGACTTCCTTTTTAGGCAGGACAGTAGTTCAATTGAACTAGCCGGTCATGACAACTCGGTCCGGGTAAACAAAGGATAAAAAGATGGTATATATTCAAAAAAATATTTTTGTAAGTTGAGGTTATGCAGCAATACCAAGGCTCTAGTGATTACAATTAGTTAATTTTAGTCAAAAAAAGCGAAATTGGCGTAAGTTGATATCGACACCAGATTAAGAGAATGGAGAGGTGATTGGCACAACTAGCACCAGCGAATTGGCCATCGAATGCTATCAGCACTAACGATTCACCATGCTACAATGATACACCAGAGATCACCCTAAAATAGTTCAGAGAGACACCGCAAAAACTGTCACTTGCTACGAAAATCAGGCACCGACAAAGACCGGGAGACGGACAGAGAGTGCTGAGGAGAAGAGTCGCGGTGTAATTGGTTTACCTCCTCATTTATCATCCACTTGTCCATCCGTTTGCACCAGATTCATACATCCACCTCACTCATCAACCTTCCCTCCTCTTCGTTCAGGATCACTCGGCTGTTCGAGCAATATTTTCGTGTTTGGCCGTTCTAAAACCCTTTACTCCAATGTTAGCATCAATTGTGGAGTTTGTAGAGAGCATCGAACCCTCAGCTACCTTCTTTTTTTAACAGCCCTTGTTTTTTTGCAGCCCTCTAAGTACAAAACTTTGTCAAAACACAATGGAAGGTTGTTAAAGGTAGAAGATACTAAAGTACTCTCACAGAAGCTGAATCGTGTCAGTTCCTCCATGTTGTGCATACATCTTTGATATTAGGCGCGATGCGAAAGTGTTTTATTAATCCAAAATTAAAGCTGCATCATTCGGAGTCATCACTTTAATCTGACGTTCATTGAACAGCCATTTGACCCTCAATTTTAACTTCCAGACGAGGAGTGACCACGATTTTAAGCCTTTCCGAGGATGCCAAGGCGAAGGCACCTGCATTAAATGTGGAATTCAAAGGGCTTCTAAAAAAGGATTTCATTTTTGCTCTTACTTAACTCCCTCAAAGAGGTTGAAGACTTGAAGCTTGAGCACGAGACTATCACCAGCATCATGCAAGAGAAGGTCGACTGCATGGAATCAGCGGGTGGTGTAGATTGGTGAAATGCGGGAGAACCACAGAGACCAGACAAAGGGATTAACTTTAGGTATTATAAAACTGCAACTAAAATACAACACCGAAACCAAAAATGAAAGCAAAAAAATAATTCCTACAGACTGAGTCTTCTGGCTGCTTTGCTTTCTCCTTTCCTCTCCTTCTTTTGACGATTTTTTAGTCCAATTTTACTCCCCCTTTCCGCTGTATTCCGCCTTGCTTCTTGTCGCCCAGAGTAGAGGCTAACCGCGGTCATGTCGGCATTTGCCGACTCCATCCGACTAGCCGACGGAGCGACCGACAAGCTGACTTGCGATCGAGGCTATAAGTGAGCTTTTTGAACAAATTTGGCCTCTCATATAGTCATTGTCGTCATCGTCGTCGTATGCCTTACTTCAAAAAAAGAAAAGGGAGGAAGGAAAAATGTGGAAGTAATCCCACTACCACGACTACCAGACTGGTGCAATTGGAGGCGAGAAAAAAGGAGGAGGGAAGAAGTTGAGAAGCAGTAGTGGCAGCAGATTTGAGATGAGTAGTGTCCCAACCCACGTTTTTTGCCCAGTCGGGGGAGAGAGAGCGAGAGCAAGAGGACAACTGATCCAAATTGACCGAAATCTATGGGGACGTTCACATTGCTTTAAATCACACTCTTGAAGTATCGTTTTCACCGTCCTTAAATATTTATCTCGTATAAACTTTTTGTTAGAAATTTAACCGATGGGAAAATGAAGATAATTTAGATTGATGTTTGAGCTAGCATTGTCAGTCTCATCTCGGTCCATCCATTCAACATTGCCTCCTTTCCATTCCTTCCATACTTATCCATTCTGCGTTCATCCGTCCTCTCATCTGTCACTCCATTCCTCCTTACAATCATCCGCTCCATCATTTCATCGGACTAGTCCATTCTCGTCACGCAGCTCGGCAGAACAACGCATGTCCCCTTTCACAAAAGAATTCAGTGAGGTTTAGGTTGCGCCCTCAACTTAGCTGGTCTTATGAATGAAAATTCACTTGTCTCTAGGATATCGAACCGAATGTGCTCTCAACTTAAATGTGAGCCTTAAACACAATGGAGGTAAGTAATATGGTTTTGACTGTGAACAAATTCCACAACACTGGCACATGACTTCTCGGATAGCTCAAAATTTCCTGTTCGCCAAAGCTAGTGATAGAAAGGCAAGGCGAACAAAGCACCCACACCTTTGCTTTATTATTAACAACAGAAGAAATTGGATTCCTTCATGATAACAACACGAGACTGAAAGTAATACGGTTGCTGTGCCAAGCCACAACACCTCAACGAAGAGGCAGCAAGAAGGAGAGCGAGGGAGAGAAAGGAAGAGCGAGAGAGAGGGCAAAAAAGACCTCGTCTTCGAGACAAGCCGATACGGCCAGAGAAGGAGAGATAATTAGATTTATTTCTGTAGGAATCTGAGTAATCTCGACACTCACACTTTTTTGATACCTCCTATACACATCGATGCACTGTTATGATGTTAATGTGGATGAACAATTAAATTGTGACGCTGAGTGAGCCAAAATAAAAGGAAAGACTCGATTTACAGTGAAATATTATGTTAAGTAAAGAAAGATTTTTTATTAATTTAATATCCTCCTCCCTCTCTTCACCGATTAGGACTCACTAATTGCTAATTTCCCTCCCCCCCTTTCTGATCATGTGATCACTCGCATAAACTCCGATCGATCAATCGATTTCTTCAGATGTTTGAGGCGATTGCTATTCTCAAACCTCTCAACCCCTCAGGTGGCTGAGCTGAAAAATAATTAAGTAATTTCATGTCAAAATGCTAAGTACGTCTACCGTATAATGAATGAAGCCTCCTCTGATTGATGCACCCACGCTTTGAGCATAGATAGGAAACAAATTTGACAATTCATGTGACTAAAGGGAAACAATTAGTCAAACATTGCTAATTGTCAACCTTACATTACTCACTAATCAATTGATAACTGCCAGGTTTTATGACATTGACGGATCGTGACAGAGGTAAACATTAAATTGGGAAAACTTTGATGAAAAACTATGGTTATGGAGCAAAATGAAGTGAAACTCGACACACGTTTTATGTACTTTAGTCTAAGCAACTCCTCTAGCTTCTCCAATGTTACGCTCTTCCATAGCTCTTCCAAGGAGTTACTGTCTACCCTGTGGCTTATTCCGTTGGACAATAGATTTGCAATGTTTACCTGTCGACTTTATTCACCTCTTGATAGCAATGAATAGACTGGCTGCTTTTTTTCGGCGGGCTAAGGTGGTGGAACATTTTTTTCTTACGTAGGATTTTCCAGAGTGTCCTACTCAATCCACCCGTTTAAGTGGCATTGAAGTCGAAAAGTCGAACGGTTTGCCTCTTTCCTTTTGTTAGGCAAATCGGGCTATGGGATGGAAAAATTGACTGTCTCCTCGCCACTTCGTTTGATGCCAGCCTAAGTGATGATGGTACAACAAGGAGACAATGTTTTATTCACAGACTGCCACTTAGCCGGCTATGCAAGTAAGAAGGGCAATACTGTGCGATAAAAGAGGAGTATCAAGCAATGAATGCGAGAGGACAATAAAAAGAAGCAGAGACAGGGAAAGAGGAGACATCGCCTTCTTAACCCTTTGCTTAAAGAGAGAAATAAAAGGGAAAAATCAAATTGGCAAATGAAAAGCACTAGAATGATTTTAGATTGATGGAAAACTTCTCTTCCAACTCATTTTATTTGCTGAGAGGCAAAAGGGAGGTGCAGTATTAATAGGAAAGATGTAGGAGTAAAAAGAAGGAAGAAAGACTAGTGAGTGGATGTGTGGAGAGGTAGATTGATTTACAAAAAAGAGAACGCTGAAAGAAGAAGGAGGCAGACGACTATCTGTAAGTCCATTCGCCTCCACTTCCCAAGGAATTCAGAGGGGACCTGCCAACATCTAAATTAAAGTGCAAACGAGCAGGAGTCTAAAAGAATGACGTGATATTCTTCTTGAGCGGCACAGTTGGTTCATTCACCATTGATTACTGCCAGCTCTTATTGCGATTTGTTCGGTAAAGCTTTTCATCTTCTTATAACAGTTCCCTACGGCCGGTGCTGCCGATAATGCATCTGGACTACTTAAAAGTCCGAAGTGAGACTTAAAGATTTTGGCTACCGAAAAAATGTTTAAGTCTCATCCATATCTTGCATCAAAGGCAGCACCCATGCTGGATAAGATGATCCTCTCCAGGTATTTCATGTAACTACTGTCCAGCCTTAAGCCGGAGGACATTACTACGGTAATGTAGAATTCGTAACTACTTAAATCGTAAGTAGCATGGTAGAGCGTCTCGTCAACATTTCGCCGACGCTAGGCCCTCCGCTCATAGTGTGGACAAATGCAAATGGATAGTGTCTATATTCTTGCTCCTTGCAAACTTCTACGGTGTCTCTTCTATGTTTTCATAAACAAGTTAGTCACTAACGCCGTGCCTTCTAATCCCAGGGGCTGATCCCGATACTGTCGACTTCACTTTTCCAACCCTTCATGGAATAGCTATAAAACGTGAAGAATGCGCTTACGCTTTCACTTCAAGCCAACGACAGTGAAAATAAACTGCAGTGAAATGTTGTACACGAGAAAGCGTTTGTTCTTACATCCCATAATCTGCAATGGGAAATGTAAAGTAAACTACGAGTTTAGTTCAAACATGAAACGTCGACGACAAACGCGACATCTGACTTAATTCTTAAGGCTTTATGTGATATCTTTCCAGTGGGACTCCGGAATGGTAGAGGAGTGACACAATTAGATTTCCTCATCACCGAATAGGGATAGGAAGGGAAAGTTTAGGTGGCATCAGCTACTATCGAAACCAATTATAGAAAAGGCCATTTTGACAAGATGTTAAATACTGAAGTAGAATGCTCATAGGACTGATAGCAAACTTTAGTTCTTACGACCACCTCAACTGCCCGGGTACGGTCTCGAAGAACAGAATAAGCACTCAAGAAGTGATGTTGAAAGCTCATGCTATAAGTTCTGTTTCACTACTTTTGTACATGCCTTGCTCCTCTACGCATGGGCTGGCCTTCAAAAAAAGCCCAATCCCTCCTCTCTTCTCCTTGAATGCATGAATTTACCCCACTTACTTGCTTCTTCTAGCTGTGGAAAGACCCAGGACGATACAAGTCTGTCCTGAAGGAATACTGCAGAACACATCAAATTCTCGGAAAAGTTGCCTCAATTGTTAACGAAATGCTTTAACCAGCACACATCAATCATTTTATTGTTTCCATCAAGAATATGGTGTTAATTGGGGCACCTCGAAACCATAGTGACATATCATAGAGTTAAAATAATTTTACTTGTCTGGTTTGAGTCATCGGACTTTATTGGCAAACAATTCTACTGCTAACCTTTAAATGGACCAATCAAACAACCCAACTCATACTAGCAAGTTCGGGATTCAATTGGTTAATTGTGGATTGTCAATCAGCGCGATACCATTAACGCGCACAATTTGCATTGGTCAAACTTAACCAATCGGCCACCGGTCATGCGTCTGCTTTTCAATAGGCTGCATTCGCATATATAAGAAGCTCTGATGATAGAGTCTTGATTATTGCCGGCTGGTGCTGCTCTTCAGATGATCGTTGCTTCGCGGTTGGTGAGTTTAGTTTCTTTACGGTGTGGTGGCCTTGTCTTGCCAGCCTACCTCAGAGTGATTTGCGTCTGACCTGTGGTCTGCAGTAATATGAAAATGTGAAGCATTTAGTATCATGGAAAACGATCCTTAATTTGTGCATTTTTGTGGAATTTTGTTTGCTGGTTTTGTCAGGCAGATTAGTTTCAATTCATGGTGTTTACGCTTTATATTGATTCAATGAACAGGCTTTGTTTTGCATTCGACTGTTCCAATGTCATAGCTACAACCAAAAGTGGAGCAGAGGACTGTCTAACAATTTATTTTTGTCCTCAATAACAGGTGTTAGTCGTGTGGTTTTTGCGGTTTAAAGACGTTTAGAGGAGTAGGTAGTGAGAAGGGAAGCATTTTCTGAACTTCCCTTGATTATGCTGGAAGTTACAAACGAAGACTGTCCCTCCTTGAGCCCGGAGTCGAACGGTTGCGTTTGTGAATCCTTTAAGTACTCAAAAGGCTTTCTTTTTCCCTGTTTCACACGTGCCTTTTCCTTGAAGAATTTCTTTTTTAGAAGTTCCCACCTGACAGATACTTATTCGCCTCCTTTCAAGTAACTTTCTGTCTTTAATTGGAATGATTTTGAAACTTAAACTCTCCACTTTTCACTCAATCTACATCGGAATCTGAGCGAAAGCGGATTAAACTTAGTTTTTTCCCGCTCGCATTTGCAAGTTCTTTCAGACGTATTTTTTGATTCCGGAGAGAATGAGGAGTGAGAAGCGTTTCAGCATTCTCATTGCACTCCTCCATGTGGTCCCTCACAGCGTTTGATTCTTTCTTCAAAAATGACGTCTTCTTAAACGATTCTCTCTACCACAGTGAGGTGTATGGACGGACAGCTCCCATATTTTTGCTTTGCATTTTCAAATTCAGAAACCTTTAGAGGGGATATCAGGGAAGCCTTCCGTTTGTCTTCAGGATGGAGGACTAAATTATTTTGGCTGACTGAGTTCCGCGGCGCCTTTTAGCATACACGAAAGACTGTTTAACAATTCCCGGTTTCCGTTGTTCTTAATTGTAACAATTGCATTTCCTCCCAATGTTGTCACTAAAGCTTGACGCATTGCTAAGGTGCTAGAGCACCGCATCTCGTTTTTTTCTCAAAAAGGTGGTTGAGAAAAAGGTGCCGGCAGACTGCAATGCGTGGCTTCTCGTTGGGATTCAGTTGAAGAGTATCTCCCAATAATGGGTCTATTTTGGGCTTTCCTGGGTCGCACATCAACTCGATCTGTTCTTCAGGTCGTTGTGGCGTGAGTGCATGATTTGATCGCCTTACTTCACTTTAAGACGCTGGGTTTATTACTGGCGGTCTTCCTAGGCGTACAGCAAGGGCTCAGCTCCATGTCATGTCTTTCAACTTTGATCACAAAAGTGCATTCGATCAGCTTTTTTGTTTGGAAAATGTGACCATCTCTTGTGCTTTAAAGAGTCTTCAATGTCTTGACTTCGCGTTAGACTATTTCTTCCAGTTCGTTCACAACTATAGACTGTCTGGCAGGAGAAAACTGTTTCTAGCTGTACTTCGTTGTTTTTGGAATTTGGTTATTTGTGGATCTCGATTTTTGTTAACGCAGGTCTTCAACTGTGCCTCGGAGTAACAAAAGGAGACATCAGCACCGAGTGCACCTTGACTGTCGTGTAAGGACTGCCATCCTGAAAGGAAGCTGCTTCTTGATGCACCGAGATTGCTCTTTATAGCTTTAGGCTTGAGTATGAAAAATCGTTTCTCTAATCAGGGTCAAAAAGTCTGCGTAGCTAAGTTTACCAGTTGAGTAGCCCATCGCCAATGTGGCAACTAATTTTCCCTCTCCCTTCAGCGTGCAATTGCTCCACCACCTCCAAACCGTCCACTGCCACCGATTCCCACAGCGGAGGAGGAGGCGGCGGCAGCAGCTTTACAACACCGGCGACTTTCAACGACCACCGTTGCAACAGCAGCGATGGCGACAAATGCAACTGTTCCTAATCCCACCAGTAAGACATCACAGAACCGTCGGGTCGTCCCGCGAATGGGCACTCGCAGTCATCCTCGTGGAAGCCAGCCTTCAGCCTCCACTGTCTATGATGTCGGCGAACGTGTTACTGTCTCTCGTCTATCAGCTTCATCGCCTTCCTCTTCCTCCTCATCTTCTGGCTGTGAAGATGCCACAAGTGGTAGGTCTTCATTCCAGTCAAAAGAGCATCAGCTGTAGGTCTAGACGTTTGTCACACATCCCATTATTTCGTTTATTCGACTGGTAAAGAGCTTGCTTAATTTTTTTTCTGTAGAATCTCATAAAATGTCATCAGACGACTACCTTAAAATCACCTCGCAGCCCTGTCTGATCAATTTTGAGTCAGGGTATCAGGACTCAGATGACGGCTATACCTCATTAAATGCTTTGGACAGCCTCAAGAACCCGCATCATCATCGTCATCAGCGACATAATCAACAGCCTTTGCGAAGTCCGGACCAAACGAAGAAGGCCTCCGAAGCCCAGGAATCCAAACGTCCACACTCCATCGCCTCCTCAATCACCTCCTCATCCTCTTTTGACGACGAAAGTACTCTCGTCTGCACAAGTGGTAAGGATCAGGACCTCCCTTTGGATGGAATGTACCGTCTAAAAGTTAGGTCAACCACGTCCACTGCTACTATCCAGTACCATGGAAACAAGCGTCTGGTGCGCAAGTATCGTATGAAACGCCAAGAGGGTTTGGAAGCACCCCCTAAAACCGTTTCTTTGGATCGCGAGCAGAAGAAGCGACTTCAACATCAACGGGATAGGCTTAGACGAGGAGGAGGCGGTTGCAGTTCTCCCTGTCGTTTGGTTACCATGCTGGTTGTTTAAGCGACGACGATGACAAGGAGGAGGAGGATGAGGATAAGGATGGGCATAAGGAAATCGGTATTTTTGCGTATGTACATATGACGGTGTGGTATTTTTTCATTCGACAATATATCAACTTGCTTATACCAGCGTCACGCTGCCTCCTTCCCTCTGTGGTGGGGCTGGGGCGATGGTAGTATGTATCGATCTGGAGTTAATGTCTCCGCCTACTCTGATGCCTTTTTGAGATAGCCAGACGTCTAGACACGCGTACAGCATTGTCGTCATCGCGGTAGTCCTGTTGAGCTATGCTTACTGTCCTCAAGAGGACATAAGCTAGGTAGGCGCGAGAGGAGCTAAGTGCAAATGACTTCGACGATTTGGAGTTTCTAGATTTTATACTTCCGGAGTGTCATGATGCCAACAGCGGGAAATAAGGCGGCAATAACGACTCTCTGTCGATGCGCGTTCGGAAGGTGCATGGAGTATCTTGGATTCCGACAACGTTCAACGTTGAGTAGTTAATTCTGAGATAGCTCTGTGTTCTTTGGATCCATCCAGTCGGTGCGACAAAGTGTCGCCGTTCCGGAGAGCTATTCAATTCTTTAAACTCCGGCTGCATTTAAATCGGAGGGAAGTGGGGGGTTTCGCGTCTTTGATGTTTCTCATGACTATCTGTTGTGAGCCTTTTAGTGGATCTCACTCAAGGGAGTTTCGGACCGCGCAAGGAGCTTCAACTTATGGCACGGTCCTGAAGTTTACTTGATCTTTAGCAATACGCGTTGCCCAAAGCCGAATTGTGGTGGTCTCCCCCTATTAATTGGATTCGTTACCTACCTCGCTAGCTTCTGTAGCTCCTCCAGTGTAGAACTTTCCAAATTTGGACACTCACTGACAGTGAGAGTCTTAATTCTTTCAAGCGGACTATGCCATTGCATTCGTCTGAGAGCATGTCGGTCACGACCTCATACCGCATCTTTACAGCTCCAGCCTTCGAGTTGTAATGCTTTACTCAATGGGTAGCCCTCGCAGTTCAACATCTCATTGAGGTCTTCGTGCCTTCACACTTCGGTTTCATTTCTCCATCCTTCTGTCCACTAAACACAATATCACATCCAACCACGCACTGCAAATTGCTCCCCTCGGGATCCCGTCAGATCCCCATTTACCCAATCGCCATATTCAAAGGACGCAATAACTCGGAGATGTTCAAGTCATAATTGCACTACTTGTTTACTCTCGGTTCTCTTTGTCTCCGTCAATGGCACAAAGTGATAGCGTAAACATCCCTTACACATTCCACATTTTCATTGTCATTCTAGGGAGGATGTGTGTGGAGAAAGGTCACAACTTGAGAGTTAATCATCAGGAGCAGAAGGTGTAGATGTCGGTAAATAAATCGACTATGATACAAAAGTAGGGAGATGTAGAGGTCTGCATTATCCACTCCAATCGTTGGACAACTGATGAGAAGGATTTTTTTGGATGGCACAGAGAACACGAGGCGTCCAAGGCGGATGGAAAAGGTTAGTTTAAAATGCGACTTATTGATAGGAAGAATGGGAGGATGTTTTAGTCGCCCATTCAACGGTCAATCTTTAATAGTCAAAATTCTGGAACGCTGTGCGAGTGATCATGTCGTCAGCAGTAAAAGGAGGAGAGGGTGAGACAGTACGGCTTGAGCAAAAGTTAAACTTAAAAGCAAACAAATGGGAAGACTATCGAACCTCAATCTGTCCAAGTGAACCAAATGAGATGTCCAAGATGAATGTCACAAAAGCTTCCCATCTGTCAGTTCGCCTGTCCTCCTATGTGCTTGTCATCGGTGAATGTTTTAAACTCTCGATCCCTTCCCCGTCGTATGAAATCGTATAGATTGCTCAACGGTTCCTTTTTATTCACCCTTCATTGCGGTAACACATTAAGCACTCCATTTCACAATTCCCTTCACATACTTAGAAAAGGAAGTCTTCCATCACTCGCCTATTCTAATTGATTTTGATGCTTTCCTTTGGGAGACATTTAGTCCTTTTATTTATCTGGCAATGTGCCAAGCGGTCTTGTACCCCGAAGGAAAAACACCTTCAAAGTAGTAATGAAGCCGTATTTAGGATACTCCAATGCGTTAAAGATCTTCCTTGCTATTGGACTTCGGACACTGAGAAGGGCGTTAAGTCCAACTCAGACAACAAAAACAATGTCACACCCGAGAAATTTTGCGCTTTCTCTTGAAAAGTGTCGGCCATTTGCAGGACATTGTTTCCAAATGGACGCTGCAGACCCTTTCTTCTCTGCCTATCTGTCTCCTGTTTGTGGTCCTCTCGCCCACCCCCTTCCTCTGGGCGTCGCCTAATTTCCAGACCGTAAAAAAGCCTTGTCGCTTCGTTGCATTATCCCTACTACCCATGGTATCAAGCAAAACTGAAAGTGGGGAGAGGAGCACACTTGTTTATTTCCTCCCCTCCCTTTTATCATTTCAATAACCGGGTTCATATACATCCTTCCACATACAGGTGAAGACCCAGTTTTATTCCTCCCCTTGAACAATGGGTGAGGTCAGTTGTTTTTTTCCTGTCGGCGTACAAGTCATCAACACCAAGTGCTGCTCAATGTTTAGTTGGATTGAGTCCTCACAGCCACTCCTATCACCATTGATAAGGGACATTTTATAGAACCACCACCACTTCCATTTTTGTCGCTACATTGATGGTGTTGTTACTCTCGTCACCTTGGTAACAAGGCTTTCCATTTTTTGCGTAATTATTACCACGGCAAGAAAAACAAGCATGCAATTGTGTGATGCCAGTCCAGTTTTGCTTCCGACCTTCA
>UYWX01020472.1:0-11455 GCA_900622495.1 Hydatigera taeniaeformis | reverse complement strand
CCCCCCCCCCCCCAATCCCCAAAATAGCCACTCTCCAGGCTTCAATGTACCAACCAACACTCACAAACCATTCACTACGTCTTATTTAATATGAATACTGAGATCCATTAAAATCATTTCAACTAAAATGTTGGAATGGACTTGTTAAGAGATGATAGGTTTTGTCAATAATCGTTTGATATTTAGTCAATTAAAGGGAAGCACTTACGCACTGATGCATCGATTCAGCAGTCATTTTAACGCAGCCTTTACTGTTAACTAATTTTTGGAATTTTACGAGGACGTCGGGTCAAATGCGGTTTAAATCACAACAAGAGATGAGTTACTTGTCCGTCCCTTCCCCGATGGGGTTGACAAAACTCCATCGATCGATTTTTATGAATGATCGATAAACCTTGCGATTTAATTGTCAATCCTTTCTTACTCCCTTTTTTTCAGTTGATGCATACAACTACAAAATGGAGAAAAAATAACTCGACTTGATTGCTCCAAACTGGTGCGTGATTAATGGACGTCAGGTCGCCGACGTTCTACCCGTCTGTCAACCTCGTCTTCATTGCAAGCCTATTCTTTTCGCCTCTCCTTGCTTTGTTTTGCTTTTTTCTAATCGAAATTCGGCATCTGGAGGTGTCAATCAGCGACTGTTTGTCTCCTGCTAGAAAGATGGGGGCGCAAGAGCGCTCTCGCTCTCGTCGTAGCGATGATGATGACAAATGGCTGTCAATTTGTACCTGCTCCATACATCACTCTCGGCTTAGGGTTGTTGCAAGTCACGTGAGGGGTGAGAAAGATATGGTTAGTTTTCGAAAAAAAAATTGCAACACAACTCTACGGTAGTTTAGTCTTCAAATCACAGCTTAGTGGACCTCTGTAGTGGTCTCTGCAGCTAAACCTCATGCTAACCGCAACTTCCACATGTAATGATCCCGCACAGCAACTGTAACCCTTCTGCCACCTTCAGTAAAAGGGGAGGTAGAAAATTTTTGAGATGAAGATATGAAATAATAGCGAATTACGCAGAGAATATAGTTCTGTTTTTAATTGCTACGAGAGGTCTAGAGCGTCAACTCAAGGCCACCTCAATTTATTACAGAATTTGAACAACCAGCATCTCATAAGTATCTCCACCTCTTCATATTACCCGTTCCATAAAAGAGACTAAATTTTGGCTTATCTGATTAGTCAGGTATAACGAACCAATCAAAGAACGAGTTTAAGTTGGCAAATATCGATCATCAGTGTCTCCTTGATTCTTAAGCAATCAGTTAAATCTCCGTCATACGTGCATTCGAGACCTTTAAGGTGAAGTCTCTTTACATCCGAAGTGGACATAAGCACGTACAATATTTTTTTTATAAGTGCAATATCCAAAAAATCAACTGAATAAGTCACAATTTGATTGAGTTTACCGATTACAGATGGCAGTGCAGTGACTTGATTCTTTCCTGATGTCGCAAGATATCAGGATACAGGAGAGGAGGTGGCGGAGGGGGGGAACAGACTACTGACGCCGTCAGGAGGCAATTCGTCTAACGAAAGCACATTCCCTGTAGACCCAAGTGCCCGCATTATGGGACGCAGAGTTCACCAAACCGTCAAAGCATTACAGTAGCACGAAAAAAAAATTCTGATATCCAGCTTTGAACTAGCAACTCTGACGTCTTCTAAGTACTTCGTTGACTATTTTTCCCTGTTTAACCCCAATGTCTTCATCTCAGCATAATGAAAATCAAATTAACACACTTGAGATATAAGCATGAATGCTTGACCCAGCTTTATCAGACTTTGATGGTTTGAGTTGCTAAAAGTTAAAGCCTAAGTCTCCTGTCTAGAATTATGGTAAATTCCCACACGAGTTTGTTTCAATTTACTCCAATTTGAACTAGTCAAATTTGTGAAGCGAGATGGAACCACCTGTCAAGTAGGCTACATTAGAAATCCCTCCATCAGGGCATGATTAGTCGTTGATGAATCATTTGTAAAGAGGGGTTAAGTCCACCTCGCCTCCGAACACCGCATTAACCTAGGCTTCACGGTCAACTTGAGGCGAAATGTTGTTTTCAGAACACTAAAGAGAAACCACAAAAAAAGGCTAAGAGAAGGCAAAAAACAAAATCATTGCCGTAAGTAACATAACGAAGGCCACCCTGGTTAATTAGTAAGGATAATTTCCTTTGAATGTGGATTTTTCGAACGGCCATCCCGTCGATACGGGCACGGACAAGAACGTGGAGCGAAGGGCCTTTCATTAGGTTACGCGAATTAGCTTTTAAATTTCCAAGGCTGGTTACCAACTGAAATTTTCAGCTACCATCAGTCCGTTTCCCTAGACTATTCGCCTGCCTACTACCACTGTGGTTAAACAAAATTTTGATTAGGATTTGGGAGATAAACAAATACCAAACGTGGGGCGCAATGGAGGACACTTTGGGAATTTTTAGGGTAGTACGTGGTCTGACAACTCCAGATTGCTGACATTAACTGCGGTTGCCATTTCAAATCCAGTGACTAATGTGACATATTTGAGGGAACTTGATTTGTCATACAGCAGTCTAAAGGCTTAAGCATCAGAGAAGGATAAATCCAAAGTACTCAGATTACGGGCCCCACAAGTATTTCCAAGCTAACATTGATCCCGCTAACACCCTTGGGCTTGTAGGTTGTAAGGTGTGTTGGTTTCGGACTCAACAAGCATCTCACTCAAAAGATCATTGATCAGATCAAAATCTGATCCTTTTTCGAATTAACTTAGTCATAAACATCTGCTCATGGAAGGTAAAATAGAAGTTGATTTTCTTCTGACCAGCCAATCATCGCTCAGCACGCTGCTGATTGGTTAGCACCACACGAAATGAATCAGTAGGAAATTTATCATATAAGTAATCACCAACTTACGTATTCACCTTCGCTACTATCTCAGATGCTGTTTTCTTTAACAGTACCATTGTTTTTGCCATACAAGACCTCCATTCGATGAGTTAAAGAGAGACTCGATACAGTGCTTTAATTGAGGTACAAAAGAAGTTGAGTGAAATGTCCAAAACTCACTGCGTGGATTCCTAAGCCAGGTCATTTTCAGTTTCATTTTTACTCAGAAAATGCATCATTAGCCTGGCTTAGGCTATAGATGTTGTGGTCCTTCCGAAACAGACTTTCTTTAAAGCTTTTAGCCGACGGTGACAGTGCGGAGATCCCCTCTGACGTCAAAAGTATCAAAACTAAGGCAGAGCTTAAGATTAGGCTTAGCAAGTGCAGCTGTTTAAAAATCAGTGAGGTCACTTTCGTCCAAAATGCAGTTGGAATTTCGTGAAAGGCGGCACATGTTGCGCACATTTTAGCTAACACAAACTACCTTTGGGTAACTATTAGACATTAGCATGCTCTATTATTAAACCATTATCATTTCTCCACTAACTTTGAGACAATTTAAGGCTATGGTTATTTTTGAAAAAATTCAATTACATTTGAACTAATTTTATAAAAAGGTTTTAATAACTCGTGGCCATAATGTTCCTTCCTAATTTACCCATTGAAGTTGGGTGCAATTCCTTCGCTTTTAGGTGTGTGTGTTTGCATGAGGCTGTGTCCGTGTGTTTGTCTAGCAGCGACCATACGTCAATCACATTAACCCGACGAAAAAAACCTACTGCTTATACTGCTCTGTTCTACTCTGTCGTCCTCCGTTCTGCTCTGCTCTGTTTTGATTTTTTCTCAAACCTCTGTACAAAACAAAGCACTCACCTCGTGTGTGTCCACTGCCTTCTGGCAGGGAGGTTGGCAACTGGGCTTGGCTAAAGCGAGAACAATCCAGTATAGGAGTGCTGGGTCGTCTAACGCATCACATTTCTTTGCATAATTACAATCAATGGATCCACCTACTTCCCTGTTCAAAAATTAGCCCCTTTTCCCTTGTAAGTCTTGATTTTGGGTAATTGATATCACTGACTGGGATCATGGTGGTGGATTCCTTCGCACAAGGAAGTGTTTCACTGAAAGTAGGGAGTCCGCCCTGAGTCTACTGCTGTTAACCTCCTTGACAGCTGGGATTGGGAAAATGAAATGATGGAAAGAGTGAGTGACTAAGTCTTGAGAAATTTAAGTGTTCCTCCGGGTCCTCCGACCCATTGTTATGAAGGGGGATTTGTGTTTAACCGGAATTTATGCCTTTACCAGAAGCTGTGATGAAAGGGCTTTACTCGGTGATTTGTCTTTCCTGACTGTGACTCCCGCTGGCTCTAGCTTTGTGCATTCACTGCACTCGTGGCTTGCAAATGGGCACTTAGGTGGGACAGAAAGGCCGAAGACGATCCCAGATAAGGTGAGAGAAATCCATCAAAACGGGGGTGTTAACGTTCCTTTTTCAAGACTTAACTACTTAGGCAAGATAATCGACTGAAGGCCAATAGATTATCCTCACCCTCAGATAGTATTTTTGATTTTAAAAAATGTTTGCCCTTTCGTAAAGACATCCATAAAGGTGTCTGAAAATGCCAACCATTGAGATATGCAGAGCACCTCAAGCACATTTCTGTCTGGTCTTAAGCGGAGCAAAGAAGGGTGCCCCTCATGAGTGTCAAAGCACAGTAAAACCCGAGTTCTGCTGACTATAGATGACTGCTTTATTTAACATAAAGTGGCAAACTAAAAGACTGCTGGCGTCGAGAAGTCTAATGACATCGGGACACCTGGTTAGGTCTCTGCCTCCTTTCACAAGAGTTTTGAGGTGGTAATACAGGGTGATTGTTTAACCAAGAAAGCTGTAAGACGGCAGTCACAAAAACAACAACTCTAACAAAGGACACAAATCAAATAGTTTGCTCAGCCTACCGCAGGCGGTCATTTGCAGAGCCTTGTGTCGGCCACCTCAGTGTCTCACAATTCAGTCTCCACCTCTACCTGAAACTTTAAAAACACCGATGTTATCCCAAAGGCAAAGGTAAAAAAAAATCTAAGGGGAGGGTACCGAGATGGGATGAAAGTCATTGTCGGCTTCGTTAGGGATTTGAAGAATCGGCACTTTGATTAGAAAAGGGACAAAAAGGTCAAATGTCTGTTATCCAAATTGACAGGATTGTTTAATTTCTTTTTCTATTTTGCAATTCAGCTCAACGGCTCGACCTGTAACCCACACTTGTAGGCTCAGGATCTTTTTGTACTTCAGTACTGTACTTTTGCTCTCAAAACGGCTCAATGTGACACACAGATGGCAGTGGCAAGCGAATCCAAGTCTGAGGGGCAATGGAAGGCTCTCAATCCCAGAGCAAGATTTTGCGATGGCCTCGATGAGAAGGGCTAAGCAGTCCCATGTTCTGTGGGGATTCTAGCCGTGGCTTTCCATAGAGCTGTCCGAAGATGGCTAAACTTCCCTCGCCTCTCTATTAGGTGGAAGGAGCTTGGAACTTTCTGTAGCCGGTATCCAGTCTTCTTGCAAGTGGTACGCTAGACACGCATAACAGGTTGGATTTTCAGTGTCACCGAAGTTGCTGGATGCAGCTGTAACTTTGAGATGGAAAATCCTTTCATTTGTATGCAAAACCATGAGTGGCTTTTCTTACACCATCAGCTACTCTTCGACGGACGAACCAAGAGGTTAACCAAAGAGAGTGCCTATGATGAATCCTCGTTCCTGTTGTAGACGCCAGTAGCCTTTCCACCTTTCTTCTACCTCAGCACTAGGAGTTTATCATTTTTTAGAAGACTCAAAAGACTTTACGTGTTGTTAGCGAGGCGATGAAACGAAAAAGTGGTTGTGCTTTGGTTAATCTCTTCTCTCATAACGGCTGAAATTATTTTTAAAAAAATTGACTGAACCTCCGTCTGCACCAAAGGTGGTGCTATCCCGCGGCGATGAAAATAGACTGGTGTGTGGTGCCCTTTCACGTTCCTCTTATCAGCAAAATAATGACATCTTAGGTGTGTAACCATGCCGACTAGTGGCACCGTCAATTATGTCCGAAGTAGTCGATGTCCTTGCCGCCATTTCGAGGCTGATTGACACAAGCCCTGTGCGCATTCATATGTGTGCGTAGGTGTTTGTGCTGGTGGCGGAAGTCCAGACACCACTTCCTGAAATTGGAATGAAACACCGCCTTCATTACAGTTTCTATGTTGTTGTTGTTGTACGAAGCCGCTTTAGCCATGCGCATGACCGCCCGACTGGAAGGTGGACTGCACGAGGTGTGCCCTGTTCTTCCCCTCATACCGCCATGCCAGATCCATTCAGTCTGTATGTATCTCACATTTTATCCATCCACCCGCCAGCCAATTCACTCCTCTCTAGTGGTAAGTCAATCATTTACCCATTCTCCCCTCCAGCTTGCACTCTCTCTGACCAGTTTGTCTTATTGCCCCTCCTCGAAGCCCTTCTGTGCTGGCACGATAAACTCTCCACCATCCTTATGCTTTCACTTGTGGCTTTTGGATGATGGTAGTACGGCAAGGGAAGTGGTGGTTTCACGATTGAAAGTGCATAGAACGATATGCATTCTAGCGACAATTGCAGTCATGGTTAAAGTAATTCTCCACTTTCGGGGTCACCTTTATCGGTCACTTCAAAGAGAACTAGCGTCTGTTCAGGTCAACCATAAGATTACAGCTACGTAATCCCGATTGGAGGACATGGGGACAATATTAACAACCTTCGCCATTCCGAGCAGGTTTTGCACATGGTCAGGCAGTCAGGTCCAGACGGAATGAAGTAGTGGGGCCACGTTCCACAATTTACTCACCAGCTGAGGTTTCTGCATTTCGACTACTGTACAAATACAATGAAGGTTTTACCAAGATAACAGAAGGATTGGTGTGGTCAGTGTTTTTACATGAAAAGTGATGATAGATAAGTTAGTAACCTTCGTTTATTTGCTTGTTGAAAAGCAGTAAAATTCTTCCCTAAGAAGGCTGCATTCCTTTCTAATCCTCTAACATAGCTAATCACATCTCCTTCTCCACGAAACAGCCTTCGCAAATGGACTGGATGGATGGGAGAGGCAGATCAGGCGTGAATGACGGTGGCTTGAGGGGGCGGTGGTCGCCTGCTTTCAGAGGTGGAGCATTCCACAGCCATTGTGCACCTCGTTGTCTCACGACAAAGGCCGCACCAAATTTTTTATTTGTTCACCTAACAGCAATGCGCTCTTAAATCAAAGCCGTGCGACTCACAGTAGTTTACACAACCGGACGTGTTTACGCTTACCACCTTGATTGCAAAAACAGTCGACTTTTATGGCGATGAGTTGGGCGGTGCCGTAGAGAACACAAAGTGTCTTTGATTCCTCGCCCTTTCAAAGGGCGTTTACAGCTCCTGTATGGTAAATCCACCGTTTGCATGCTTCACAAAACGTACCTTTACTGAAGTTCAAGTCAACAATTAGGATTTTCAATTCTCACTCTTTGAAGTCATGTATGTAAGCTGCTATCTGTGCTCGTGAAATGATCGCTATGGACATTTTCAACCAACCGCTCAATGCTTTGTAACTTTATTAACTACATATGCCATCCTGACGTTCATCCACTCCTCCAGCTGGTCATTTTTTATTCGCCCTCCCCTCCTCCACCATCATAATGCCAAATGACCTTTAACCTTTGATACGCCCTCAAAACTTCTTATGCACAAAGACCGGATGCTGCTTGGTAAGGTGTTTGAGGTTGTTCAGACGTTACGTTACTCATCAACTGACGATTAAAGCGGTTGTCAAAAGTCGGTGCTACTACAGGATTTTGTAGATCTAATCTAATCGAGCTCAAATTCTCCCTACGTCTTCGAACCTGTGGTGGGCTAATAAGTTGAAAGGAGGCACTCTTTGGGAAAAGTGCGTGGATTATTGCTATAAGTGTATGAAACTAGTCCCCACTTTGGTGAAACAATGCGGCGATAAACACTGAATATGTTTTTATTACAGCTCCACAGGACTGGGTGAGGCTCATGCCATGCCAAATCACAAAATAGTAAGAATGGCAGGCAATTTTAATGCCGGTCTTAGTTACGTAGGACATAAATAAGCAATTTCACCCCACTTTAGGCACTGTGACTACTACCGATGACAATATTTAGCATTGCGATGGAGTTAATAAAGAAGAGAGTGGGAAGAGAGAAAAAGGTGGCGAGATAATCTCCGCAGAAAACTAACCCAATTTTCAGCCTCCTTCGCAGTGCCAATGGTTTGATGGAGGAAGGAGGGTGTGAATGTAAGGAAATGGAGGATGCACACATGGATAACAGAATGAAAAGGGACTGGTAGCGCTAAAATCACCGATGTTGATTGTGCTGCCGATGACAACAGCAAAAGCAGCAACAGTAGTGCAGTGCCGCTGTCAGACCGCCAAATGAGTCAGCTTACCGACCAGTCTAGACGGAGGAGAGGAGGGCAGGGGGAGGGAAGCAAGGCGGTGGGGGGGACTAAAAACATGCTTTGCTCTTCTTTTTCGACCTTGTGATTGTCACAGGTATCACCACCATCACCACATTTAACTTTAATGGTCAGCCAGCTTTGGTAGTGGATTAAGCAGCCAAATCGAACAATTTAGCGGTTGTGTGCGTTTGAACGTTTGTAGCCTCACAAAGCCCTTATGTGTGGTCATAATTGAGCCACTTTCTGACTGATGTGTCTCACTAGGCTGCTGGAGTCAGCTAACAGTGGGGCGACATGGCGTCGCATTGAAGGTACCGAAATGGAAAACATTTTGAACATGCGTACTTGTTCGCCTTCATCAAAGGCTGTGCAGAGTAGACTAGTTACTATGGCACTGGGTGCAGATATTAGGTTCTAACAAGTTTGTTCCGATTCACATTAACATCTATATTAGCGAGACATGGCAATCTAATAGTTCAAAGCCAGTCCCTTGAGGTACCACAACAATAGCAATGTGATAGATGAATGAGAAGAGGCAGCTCAGCACAATCCAATGTTGAAAAAAGGTTGCGTAATCACAAGCACAAAAGATAATCACGGAATGAAAGTAGGATGAGAATTCGTATGTCAAATATAAAAGTCGTATAGTTGGTGGATTTTGACAGAAAGTCGCTTGTGTTTAGTGATCACTGCATAGTTGACGTTTTTACTTCGTGCTTGATTTCGCCTTTTCGTAACTGCTCTGTTTCGAGAAGGAGAGTGGCAGAAAGAAGGTGAGGAATCACGTCCCCAAATTGAACCTTTGCCTTTGGGGAGGGATTGCAGATTATTGAGTAGAAATTCGACAGCAATTAATGTTTCCAAGTCTGTATGTCCGCATCCTTAGGTTGCTCAAAGAGGTTGCTAAGAGAAAGTATGTAGTTAAAATAGGCCATCAAGTAGTGAAGAGATAATTGAAAGAACAATCATGCTATTCTGTTATCCTCTATCAAAAGGAAATTTCCATTCACGCATTTTAACACGGTAGGGCTTGGTTGCACAATTACACCCAATTCTAGTCCCCTTTTGGGGTACCAACACTTCACTAACATGTCTTGTAGAAGCGTTTGAAGTTTCGTTATGTTCGGTGAAACAACGGTGGCTATTCACTCTTAGATTAAGGTCCATTTGTCTTTACCAAACACAAGACAAGAATCATTGTCGTATATCACGTTGTGTCCAGTGCTATTCACGCTTGAAAGCAAGCCCTGACAGCGATGGGAATTTTCGCTTCGCGGGTGTTTTCACCTCTGAGAGGGGACCTAGTACCACAGAAAATGACCCAACCCATTAACTGCAAGGAGGTAATTTACGACAGTCATTAAATACTTATTTATGCATGTCCCAGTGATTGCTCGTAAACTTGAGACTGAATACACTTTCTTCATCGTCTCGAATTGAGAAATTGATAAGAATACAACATTTACCATAAAGGAGGCGTACTTGTCATCAACTTTCCGGATGCTTACTACCTATCAAAAGAAATTATTTAAAATTTTTATCAACTTCTTTAATATTTACTGCAGATTTGCGGACCTTTAAATAGCCAACCAGAAGCCAACTTATACTAATAAGCCGACGATCTTTATCGATCGATTTAAGTACAACTTATGGCTTGTCAATAAGGAAAAATCGATAGCCCTTTGCAATTAGCTGATTAGGTGGGGCTCTTAGCGGTCAGATAATGCTGAGCCAACCGAGTTGTCTCTGGGTGACGCTTAATTTGTTTCGTAATTTTAAAACAGAGGCATTTTTAGTAGCCCTAGAATAAGAAAATCGTTTCATGTTTGCAATTAATTCGATACACTGATTGGCTTGTTTTAATGGTTCTTACTAAGCGAAAATACAGTTTTAGCTGATGTCAATTCAAAGGACGATTCCTTTAATAATGTTAATTAGATGTAAGCACAAACAGCAGACATAGTGACAAAAATTGGATCACAATATACTGCCCAAGAATAATGGGCAATATAAACACCTTCTCGAGAAACTGTTTTTGTTTTTACAGGTTCCTTTGCCCATCAATCTAAAACGAGATACAAACACATCTTTAATGATTGATTAATCGCTAGCTTAGCCTAATGAACAACCAATTTGTTGTGTCCGATTTTCCCCTATCAAAAGGACATTAATTAAGCGTTAAAGTTAAAAGGATACGATTGATGCACACAACAAGTTTGAAGGATGAAAGTAAAGGACCGGTTAAAAGAACTGCTCAGTCATGACTCCTTTAATTGACTATTAAAAAAATTTAGTCGATAGCAAATACCCACGACAAAACATCCATGCTCATGCAGACTTATTACGAATACTGTCAGTCTACATTTATTCCACATTGTGGATCCATCCGGAGCACCATCAGCAGCAGCAACACCAACAACGATAACAATATCCCTCGCATTAAAATGAAACAAAAGCATCCTCTTATTTGGCGCAAGGGCAGTTTGTGCAAGCGCACTGGAAGAATTGGCTGTGATCATTAATGGATAAGCTGGAGAGAAAAAGTCTACTTGCGATAAGACGTGGATGCCGAGTCTTGAAACCGCCGTGAGAATCAACTACAAAGAAAGAAAATTCGCGGCCAGCAAAAGAAAGTCAAATTGGGGTTGTATGCACGAATTAGAGGTCAGACCACCCCACGAAGGCAAAGTGGCCACCAAAGTGATCACTACTGCCATGATTATGGCATAAATGCACAAAGCGAAAAACAGAAGAGACGAAATCAAATCGAAGACGTCAAGCCATTGCCATCGAGCACTCAACTTTCATTGTCATCGCAGTCCATCAAGTGCTATGAGACAACGTATACGATCATTACTCTCGCCCCAACTCTTCCCTCTCTATATCACCTGTTAGTCCAGGCTACCATCACCACTGTACTACAGCTACTAGCACTTGAAGAAAAGGAAAGCTGCACTCAGGTAATCTCACCACTATGTCCATTCAACGCTTCCTTGCCCCTCCTCCTTCATTTCACACCAACTGTAACACCTCCTTCAACACCATACACACACACACACATCGTCGAAAGGCACAAGACAATGCCTCCACATTCGTGCACTGATACC